>SNQJ01S0002157.1:72854-179623 GCA_010110895.2 Picea sitchensis | reverse complement strand
AACTTTACAGTCGGGAGCTTAGCTCTACCATCGATAGATACAAAAATGGCAAAAATGCCTACATATACTCAAAACAACAACATCAGCGGAACCAAGAAACTGCATTGAAGGCTTTGCGTCTGCATGGCTTCTGACAATACGGAACTGCAATCTCTGAATGGTCGTGCAACTTATGGTAGACGCGATCGATCCCCTGACAGTTTATTCGGCGAATCGACGTGTCTTTAATTCAATGCAGGACTTCCCATTATGGCGGAGACGATCTCTAACCACCACCAACCGCTTTAATAACTGCTTCTTGGGATTGAAGACAACCGAACCAACTCAGCATTTTGGGATGTGGGAGACCTCTCGCGTTGCCACCTGGAATAATGGAATAACTTGAGAAACAGACTTGGAGGCCAGCGCAGAGGATGTGGCGCATAATAGACATGGTGGTGCTGGGTTATAGGGGCGTGGAAGAAGTGACGAGATGAGAGTAAGATGACGGAGGATGATTCATGGCGGAAGTCATAGGGTGGAAAATAAGGGGGGAAGAAGACGGGAGGATTCGCCTTCGGGTGAGAGGCCGACATGGAGGGAAAAGGGTACGTGGCGAGTGATAAATTGGACGAGGGTAAGGCCATCTGGAAGTGTGAGAGAGAGGTTGACGATGACACATGGCGACAAGGGAAAGGCGAGCAGAAAGATGTCGTGGTGGGAGGCAGGCCCATGAGGGATAAAGATAGGGTAGATGAGAAGGTCGAGGCCATGCCTGAGCCATTGATCCGGGCTCCTCGATCGTAGCCATCGGAAACTGCATCTACGATTCCAGACCCCCCCCCTCCGCTTAAAGGTAGAAAGGCGGGGGGGGGGTCCGGAATTATCCTCATCGCCGTTGATCCGGGCACGCTTATCTGGACCGTCGAAAAGGTGCGCCCCCAATTCCGGACCCCCCCCCCTGCTTAAAGGTCGGAAGGCAAGGGGGGTCTGGAATACGATATGCGCCGTTGATCTAGGCGTGCAAATCTGGACCGCCCGGTCTTGCTTACTGCTTACCACGGGCGCATTGTCGCCCGAAACTTTGGACAAGTGGGTTTTTACCCCTTCTTTGCGTTCTAACCCCCTTATACAAGGAAAATCGCTAACACCTGGTTCTCCCACAAGCGAGGATCATCCTTATTACACAAAATAATAATTATTTAAAGGTTTTCCACAGGGTAAAACCTCCCTGTGGAAATTATAAAACTGTTTATATAAAATCTAGGAAGATATCCCAAAGTTGCCTATACTAGGAAACTAAAATGAAATTAAAACATCCAAATATCCTCTAAACTGTCTATCAAATCCCATGCAATTTGAATTCACTTGAAAAGGACCAAAAATGAACAAATTAGAAGGATCTTTTATTAATAAAATGATAGAAAATTTAATTCTATAGACTAGCTATAGAATCCTCTGATTCTGTAGCTAGTCCAAATAAGGTACGGAATCAACATTGTAATTACTCGAAAATATTTTAAAAGATTTCAATTTAATTGACATCCAATAATCATTTGAAAGATGAATCATTTAATTCGAATTTGTCATATCATTCAAAACTAAACAAGATCGGAATCAATGAATGCCTACAGAGATAGGCATTCCTGTTTCTTGTGTTACCACAAAATTGAATGAATCATAACCATAATCCAAATATTGTAATATCGTATGATATCAATTTGGAATCGACACAATAAAAAAAAATCGCATACAATGGTTATGACATATTATCAGCTAGGGATACGATAGAAGCCAACAAGATCGTTATCAAATCGTTATCATTGTGTTGACATAGCCACGAATAGATTAATTCAAACTGGCATGAAAATGAATTGAAATAAAATTGTAACAGGATCGATTGATTAGCCACTTAATTCATAATTTGTTACTACGAATTGGGAAAACAAGATTGTTTTGTCTTTGGTCAGAATCGTTCATTTGGTAATGAATTACAATCGGATTTGACAGGAGTAACAAATATCGATCAATCTATTTTACGAATCAAATAGAGAAACAATCAAAACACGAGCCCAGTTCACAAAACACTTTTGCCAACTCATAATCTAGTCAGAATAGAAGTGAATCGAACAGCAAAGGTTTCAACATAGTGATTACGAATCAAAAACATCCCATGATTCGGGCGCATTCACACAGGTTTAATGAGATCATTTTTATAAAACAGAGTATTTCTTTCCAAATTAAATTGAACAAAGTGGTACACATCATATCATAACAACTATACTCCTGAAAACATTTAGCAAACAAATCATACGAGATCGAATCCGAGTATAATCGTATTCTTAATTGAGTATGGAACTTCCTGTGTGGAGTGGATACAAAATGAATTGAAAACACACCATCACTTTCGTTATTTCACTCAGACAAACTTAGCAAATGAAATCCAAACAAATAACCATTCCAATCCAAATAAAAATCTATGAACAAATCATATATCACATCGAAATTCCTTCTATTTTTATCAAAACGAAACCATGTACAGGATGATCGCCGAATGAAAGAGGCATTTGGATGAGTGAGTAAACTATTTAAAAACCAGAATACAAATCATTATATTAACCTAAATTATTCACAAAACAAACGATATCAAATTTTCATACCTGTACAGCGATGAGACGGCTTGATCAGGCCAATTTGGAATTTACAACAGCCATGGCTGATTCAACGTTTTTGAAAAGGATAGAGCCGATTGTCTTTTGCTTTTTATCTGTTGCTTGGAGCTTGGCCTTTTGACTGGTTAGCACTGCAATTTGATGTTCCAGTGATTGAATATTCGATTGGAGTATAGGAACATCAATGTAATATCGTTCTATCCATGAATCGCATTGGTCACAAGGTGACTGTGTGGGTTTAGAAAGAGTAGACGAGCGTTTGGCCAAATGACCGAGGGTTTCACGAGGCAATTTAATACCCAGGTAGTCAGGGTCATTCCTTAGGCAGGGGGAAGGTTCGATACAAAATCATAAGGGGGATTGGGACATAAACCCTGCGAGTAGGGGTACTCATTGGCCAGAAAACGTTCAACATCAGAATCAGAATCCTCACTTAGGATGATAGGGTTGGACTCGGCAGAGGGTTTCGGTTTGTTTCTGGCCATTCTCCAAATGAGCCGGGCATTGCTTTTCCCTTTGGCATTAGCATTAAGGTTTTCCTTGGGATTTTTGCTCATAGGATTTTTAGTGGCCTTTGCACTCTTAGTTACAGTGTCGGGTAAGTCAAAACCAGGGTCGGCCGAGGGTTTAGGTAGTAGGAGATGTAAGGGTACAGGCGGTTCAGCCTTGGTTTCAATTACCACAGGTTTATCAACTTGTACAGGGTCTGTTTCCTCAAAGCCATTACGAGCGATGAAAGCCCTCCAACTATCACCATGCAAACTCAAATGATAAACAACGATGAGCTTAATAAGCCCATGGTGGAACAGGTTGTTGTCAGCCTTCTGCCTCTTAAACTTTTTCGACATTTTATACAGGCTACGATGAAAGTTGAAAGGCATGTTTAGAGGATACCCTATAAAAATCATCAACAAACGCAGGTGGTAGAGGAACACAAGTCCGTATCGACCTTCACAGGTCACGAACTGCTTGACTAGCATTAATAAGTCGTGCCATCATGGTTTGAGCATAGATATGGGCATACCTAGGTCACAAGAGGTGACTTTGAGCGATAGAAACAACAATGTCCATGGCACTTCCTCGACCTTGTAATTCTTAAACCAACGATGTCCTGAGGCAGGTAACCCTGTAGCTGAGCTGATAAACTATTCATTGATCTCTAACTGTATGTCGCCCACCTTGGCTCGACAGCCATCGAAGGTTATGGAAAACTGTCGTGCTACACAAAGGTTAAAACCATCAAATCGTTGTATAAAGGGAAGCCAGCCATTTTCCTCCAGGTCTCTGCGGGCATTGTCAAACATTAACAGGGCTTGGTTGCCATTGGGCTCGACTCGCATGACAGGTGCCATGGAGCCAAACACATGGTAAAAGAAGGGTTTGGATCACCAACACACAGAGGAGCCGAGCTACCCGAGCTTAACAGAAATGAACGATCAAAAGGGATAGGCATAAATGCAAGCATGCGAAGGTGGTGGAGTCTGCCATGAAAAATATTTATTATCCAAGTACAACCGCCAATTTACATAGTTGTTCAATCCATAATAGTAGTTCAACCATCGAGTCATGTGCCCAATTAATGAAATCAAATGTGTATACCAATGTAAATGTTATGCCATAGTGTTTAAACACCTGACTTATAAATCAAAACCAAAATCAACTATGCGCCAATGTATCAGTTCATACAATCAAAAGTTTAACCAAGGTGCCAAAACGATATTCATATAGTCGACAAGCCAAAAGTTATGAAAATATTAGCATAAGGATTATATCATATATATATAAAAAAATTAATCACAACCCCTATGCATTTTCATAGAATCAATGATCAGGCAAGTCATATAAAATCTAAATGCTAAATGCCTTACAAACTCAATAAAACCAAGTCATAATCAATCGAAGTATAAGTACCGATCAAAGGATCTTGCCAGTTGTATAGTGATAAAAGGTAAGCACAGTAGGCATATCGATAAAAAGATAATAACAATTCAGATAGTGATCGAAATACGACTTCGAAAGGAGAAGTTTTCACACATACAGTCGTGAAAACTTAAGGAAGACAAATGTGCAAATGTCGCAAAAAATGATAATGTCATTTATTTGAAAAATGCGACGAAAACTTGATGTTTGCAAGACATAGGTGTAGGCAGCTTATAGGATCATAAAAAAAATTAATTGGCTGCCAACACCAGGGGATTTTATAAATTTACTGTCATACACCAGAACTAAGTCACCTTTCTTGAATGCCTTCTTCTTGATGTGCCTGTCATGATAGGCCTTCTCTCTTTCCTTTTGAACTTGCTGATGGAACCCAACAATGAATCTGTCTTCTTCCAATTCAACCAACTATGCAAGCCTCTCGTGAACAGCGCCAGTATCATCCATGTTTGTAAATGCAACAATCCTTAATCTTGGTACCAAATATTCCATTGGGACAATAGCTTGAAGACCATAAACCAACTTGAAAGGGGTTTGCATTGTTAATTTCTTGCAAGTGGTTCTATAGGTGATCAAAATCTGGACCAGGGTCAAATTTTAGCTCAAAACTCAACGTTCTAAGAATTGCCTCAAAACGAATGAGAGCATAGCCCTCGTCATCACGAATCCAACACAACTCGTTTCGTCTCAAACGGACGTCGGGAGCGAGAGATATCGCGATATGTTCGAATTGTCAAACAGGGAAAAAAAGGGACGTTGACTGTGCAGTTTGTATAGTCCGTACGGATCCTGACGTGGCATGACCATACGTTGACATGGTAGTTAGTGATGTGGCAATCATCTATTGGCAGATTTGGATGAATCATTTGACGACACGTGGCATTATTTTGGCAAATGTTTTGGTGCCACGTGGCCCAGTCATGGGCTGCCACGTGGCACCCTGTTATTGACTATGGTTTGTTGTTTAAAATTTTATGTAGTCCATGGGGTTCAAACCGTGAACCTCCTCCCACCGTGCAGCACTTTGGCAATGGCTTCCCTACCAGGGCACCACTCTTTGTTACTTGTAAATCAAATGGTTTTATTTGTATTTAACTTTGAATTATTTTTATATGGCGGGGGGGTCGGGCCAGGGCTTAGCCCCGACCCGCGGTTGTATTACATAACATATGACCACTGCTACATGGAGCTATGGCGCATGTTTTTTAAACATATTTAAACCCGCGGTTCTATTGCATTTCACATATGACCTTAACATATATTTCGACTGTTTTGCGTGCGGGGATTTGATATTTGAATGTTAGCCCCGGTCCTATATACAACACCATATGACCACATATGGAGTGCACGCGGGAGTTAGTTTTTAAAACAATTAACAACCAATTATATGCCCGACACTTGGCGCATTTTCATTCGTTTAAAACTCTTGGCCCTTTTCAGATGAGCGCGCGGTCGTATGGATGACCCATATGCCCAATGGCTTGGCGGTTGGGGGTTTTAGTTCCGCTAACAGTTCGACATTTTAGCCAGTTATGCGGTGTTGGGTTTAAACATGCATTTTGGAGCGTGTTCTTGGTTCAAGCACACAGAGGTGCGTTTTGGCGAACCAGAGCCAGCTAGCTTGAAGGAAGAGGATGGCAGGAGGCCTATCTTTCTTATTTTTTGGTCGATTGAGGTGTCATAAAATCCCAGCTAGGGGTTTCTGGATGTCCTGAATCCATTGGCACTATTATCAAGTCCATTTGAAGACTTCTTTTGCATATTTTTAGCCATTGAAGTTTCATCAATCTCTAGGGAGCTTGAAGCCCTCATTGATTGAGGTCATGTTTTGGTGAGTCCAAGTTTGTTTTCTGTGTCTGAATAGTCATTTTTGGCTAATTGTTATGCTCTGAACACATTGGAATAGGTTTTAGAGGCTTTTGAGGACTTTTACAGGTGTTTTTTCCATAGAGAAGCTCATGGAAGCTTAATTCCACATGTAGAAGAGGTCATGCCCGGATGAGCCATGATCCGTTTTCAGAGTTCTATTAGTCATTTTTGGGGTTTTTATGTATTCTGATCCCAATGGTATAGTCTAATTTTCCATTGGATTTGAGCAACATCTTGTAAAAGAATCTTTGACAAATTAATCCCAGAGAGCCAAGTCCATTGAAGGAGGCTCAAGGAGATGTAGCCCAGAGAGGGGTGAACTCCTTTATCATGTTGTTATTGTTGTGAGTTTGATGGTTTATTTGCTGCAAGTTATGTTTCTATGTTTTTATTTAAAGCACTTATTTAACCATTTAAGAGAACATTTTCTCACACATGAACATTTAAAAGAAGAAGCATAAACTTGGCACATAATTCATCTTGCATATTTTAACACATGAAGCAAGGTCCTGTAAAGTTTATTTTTCATGAAGTAGAGGGTGCTTGCATAGCATAACAAGTCAGCCTTCTATTTTCATATCAATAGGCCCATAGTATTGCAGGTACTCTTAGATCCCAATCGTCCCTATTCACACTGCAAATTTTTGTCAATGTTGTCTCCAAGATCTTATTGAATGATTCAACTGTTCCATTTGCTTGTGGATGGTAAGGTGTGCTCTTCTGATGGTGGAATGAAAATTATTCAGTTACGGATTCAGTTGTATTATTGATTAAATGTGTGCCTTCATCACTCATAAGGATTTTGGGGCATCCAAACCTGGTTATTATTTCATCAAATATAAAACGTGTAGCTGTAGTTGCACTATAGCCCTTGACTTCTCTGGCCTCAACCCATTTGGTTAAGTATTATGTCGTAACAATGATATACCTTGCTCTTGTGCGTTTCCCTGGTGGGTTTATAGGTCCCACGAAGTCAATGACCCACTTTTCAAATGCTTGTAGGGTCATCTGAGGTGCTAATGGAATTTCATCTCGTCTGGATGGTTTCCCAACTCTCTGGCATACATCACAGGCTCTAGCATAATCCTTAGCATCTTTGTGTAAGGTAGGAAACCAAAGGCTAGCTCGCAGAACCTTCTGCACAGTCACTCTCCCTGCGTAGTGTCCTCCTGCGATGCCTTCATGAGCTTCTACAAGGATCAATGGTCTCTCTATCTCCATAACACATATTCTTAGTATCTCATTAGGTCCCAGTTTGTATAGCTGACCAATGATAAGTGAAAAGTCTGCAGTATGCACCACAAGTTGTTTCTTCTGGGGAATTGTATACTCACTAGGTTCCATTTATGTTGACAAGAACTAGACTATGTCTGTGAAGTGGTCATCAGTCTTCCTAATTGCGAGTAGTTTTGCATCCGACAGTGTATCCTACAAACTGATAGGTTCTTCTCCATGTTCCAACCTCAACAAGTGGTCAAGACCCTTGTTCATTCTTCCTAGCTTAACTATGATTTCAAAATCATATTCTTGAAATAGTAGAATCCATCTGCATATCCTCCCCCCCAACACTAGCTTGTTGACTAGGTACTTCAGCACAGAGTGATCTGTGAACATTTTAAAGTGTCCTCCCAATAGGTAGTGTCGAACTTTTTGCAGCATGTATACGATGGCTAATCCTTCTCTTTCTATAGTGGTATAGTTAATTTTGATTGTAGATAGCTTCTTGCTAGAGAAAGCTAACAGATGGTCTATATCCTCTTCTCTAGGTTTTTCCAGAACTGCTCCTAATGCAATAGAAGACACATTGACATGCACATGAAATTCCTTGTTCCAATCTGGAAAAACCAGAATGGGTGCAGTGACCATCTTCTATTTCAGTGTGTCGAAACTTTGTTGGCATTCGTCTATCCATCCGAACTGACAGTCCTTCTTCAACAGCTTCTCCATCGGTGCTGTGATTTGAGAATAACCTTTAATAAATTTCTTGTAATAGCCAGTATGTCCTAGTGCAGTGCGTAGTTGTTTCACTGAAGTAGGTGGTGACAAATCAACTATAATTGCAATCTTTGATGGATCAACTAGCAATCCCTGCTTGCATATAATATGGCTTAATAGTACTCCAAATGGTGAGAAGAAGATGTACTTCTTCAGATTTAAAGAAATTTGACACTACCTACATTTATAGAGCATCAGCCTTAGACATTCAATATGATTTTTCAACAAACTAAACACAGACCAGTCATCGAAATAGGCTTCTAAAAATTTATACAAAAGTTCTTTGAATGCTTTGACCACTACCCTAGAAAATATGGATGGGGCATTCTTCATTCTGAAGGGCATTACTACATATTGGTAGGATCCCCATTCTATGGAAAATGTAGTATTGTGGTGGTCCTCCTTGGCAATCTGGATTTGATGGTATCCTGGAAATTCATCTGTAAAAGAATATACCTCCTAGCCTCCCACATTATCTAATACTTCATCAGTGAATGGTGTAGGGAAAGGATCATGCTGACATGCATCATTCAACTTTCTGATATCTACACATATCCTGATTTCTCCTATCTTCTTGTCTTGTACTACCATAGGGTTGATCCACTCTGACTCTTTGACAGGTTCAATAATCCTTGCTTCCAGAATTCTGTCGAGCTCGGTATTCACTTTTTTATTTTATTTCGGGTTCAATCTGTAGGGTCTTTTCTTGAATGGCCTTGCATTTGGTTTCAAAGGTATTCTCATCTCTCCCATAGGTCCTTTGATACCCTTCATATCAGTGAAATTGGTTAGAAACAAGTCATGATATTTGTGCAACAATTCTGTAATCTAGTCAATGGTGGAAGCATCCCAGTAATCTCTGACATTGGCAAGATTCAGTGTCTCCTCTATCCCAATGTTGACCTTTTTGATCTTGATGGGATGACCAATAAATGGTAGCTCAACTCCTAGTCCTTCCACATCTCCTTGGGCTTCTATTTCAGTGATGTTTACCTTCCTGGGATTGTCATCATCATTCGCATTGATGTTGTAGAAACTTTGCAATTTTTGGAGAGGTGCAGTCCATTCGTCCTCTTCTTGTTCCATAGAGAGGCTAGATGCTGCCTCGAATACCTTCTATCTCATGATCTGCAATGCTTGGTCTACTAAAGGATATTCACTTTCAAAGGAAAATGTGGTTACAAAGTTCTGAATCATACCTTCCCAATCTATAGTGACGAGGCACAGCTCCGCTTGAAGTTACCAGTTGATAGGGGTTGTGTCCAGTGTGTTAATGAATCTATGCACCCATTGTTATCGAGGGATGTCACTCCAGGCCTCTTCGCAACTTCGCACATGGTCCTTTGGGAAACTTTGACCTGTGTACCTTACTTCATAGCTTAATACTTGTGCTAAGAACCGTGTTGTCATCAAGGTTCAACACTGTGTCCAGTCTGTGATGTTTCTTCTATGCGTTTCCCACCATATTGTTGGTGTGGCTTTGAGGGCCTCGTCCATAGCCAACAACCTTTTTTTTGTTGGTACAATTGCTTCAAATTCCATCAAGAAGGATTCTAAAGGATTCATACCATCGAAGGTAGGTAAGTTACTTATGGTTGTACCAATCCAGCGAACCTCTCTCGTTAGTCAAGAACATCTCCTTGTGGATACTTCATACATCTGGTTCTTCCAGTTATCCAGTGCTTATTCTGAATCTGATGAACACACACTGTCACTTCGCCATCTCAGATTCCCATCAGCTGTAGGGTTGATGTAATCCTGTAGTTTGGTTGTTAACTTGTAGATGTTTTCCAGTTCGTATGTGTGATCTTCTTCTCTGATAGGCTCTGTATATGGAGGACCATCATTTAGATCTAAAGGTGCAATGACCCGAAGGCCATCTCTTTAAAATTTCATACACCTCTTCTTTAGGTCGAAAACAGTAGAATTTTTGAAGGCCCAGTCAATTACTAACAATGCAGGGTAAGGGCAGTTGTCATCAACAATTTTAATTACCTCAAAATCTCTAAATGTTCTAAATCCGTGGATGTCCATAGGGACATGTTCCAACCATACAAATGGGCTGACATCTTGTTGATTATCCATGCAAAGCCTGATAGGGGAATAAATCAGCTTGGGTTTTCCCATTAGTGCCCACGTTTGCTTTGTCATGATATTGACCTCCGACCCTAAGTCGAGGACCACATAGTCTATATCATACTCTCTTATCTGAGCATTCAAGTGTAATTCTTTATTTGTCCTTCTCTTCTTACCAATTTGGTGTACTTCCCTATTCAGTAAGGGGTCTACTTTCCCTAGTGCATACTCTCTGATTAAGTTATGTAATTATTGTACAACATTTTCATCTTGAATCAACTTAATACAAGTGTATAAAAATTCGATGAGATTACTTACTTCTTTTCTCTCGTTTGGCGAAGCCGACTGATCAAATGTGTGAGGCATTATGTATTCTCTTATTTCTGGTCATGTATTTGATGAAGATGCTTGATCTCCTTTGAATTATTTTCTTTCCTCCTCAAATATCTGTCTTTCTTTCTTAGCATCGAACGTTGGAGTCTTCTCTGCAGCTTTCCTTACTTCAGGGCTTTCTGCAATCTTACCTTGGGATACTCTGTCTTCTCCTATAGCAACACCTCCTCGAGTGATAACAATGACTCTAGGGTCTGTTCCATGAGGTTCATCATATATTATTTGTACTTGTGGGTTCTTTTGAGGTCCTCGTCTTTCATGAAGCTTCGCTAGTAGTACAAGGCAGTCCTCAATGACATGCTCAAATGAGTTGAAATAACTGCAAGTGGTACACGGGTTCTAACAGTACCTTGCTAGATGCCCTAGTTGTGCGTAGTTATAATAGATTATTTGACCTCAGCCTCAGCCCATACCTCCTCCTCGTCCTCTTCCTCTAAATCCACCATGAGGATTCAAGTTTCCTCTTCTCGGGGAGTTATATTGTGCATTGTTTCCTTCTTGATGTACTTCTCCTTGGATCTTGTATACATCTCTTGACCTTTCATGAATGAGGTCATAGGCCCTACAGTCTCTATTAGCATGCCCTACTGACTATAGAAGGTGCAGTATAGGTTTGCAGGTGTCTAACCATACTTCTGCATGTAATAACACTCACCAAGGCAATGTCGATTTCTGCATATTTTGCAACAGGGTAATGTGACTTGCTTCAAAGGGCTCGGAGCTCCAGAAACCAAATATTTGTGAAACAGGGGACAGTTCTCCTTGTCATGGCCTTCTTATTTGCATATGATACACCATATGTCTTCCCTTTTGTCTTTTCCTTTTTCCTTCTTCATATCCTCGACCTGCAGAGACAAACTAGTCAGCTGGCTCAAGATCTGACTCATACCTGAGCTAGACTCTCCCATGAGGGCTGATTCGAGCTTCATGGTGATCTCCAATGCTTATTTCTATGAGGAAATCTTCTAATGCACCAGTGGAGCTATGATATGGGGTAAAATAGCAGTGATAAACCATTCTTTGTTCTTCTCATCCGGGATCTTGAAAGTCAGTCGGCCCGTTAGGGTCTTGAATCTCTGATCGAACTCCCAAACAGGTTTGACTACCTTCTTCTTGATCTCCTTCAGCTCTGTAATACATTGTGACTCCAACTTAGGTTTCTTAAAATCTAAAATCATCTCCTTCTTAATCTCATTCAGTGGTTTAGGCTTCACAATTCCTTGGACAAGCTTCATGTACCAGCTCAACGCGTGATCCCTCAATGTAGTGCTAAATTAGTTTCATTTAACAGCTTCTTCGATGATGTTTTTAATGTTCCATACGGCCTCACACAGGAACCAGTATAGGTTTGTAGGTGTCTAAACATACTTCTTCATGTAATAACACTCACCAAGGCAAGGTTTAGGCTTCGCAAGTCCTTGGACAATCTTCATGTACCATCTCAATGCGTGATCCCTCAACGTAGTGCTAAATTGGTTTCTTTTAACAGCTTCTTCGATGATGTTTTTAATGTTCCATACGGCCTCACACGGGAACTAGTATAGGTTTGCAGGTGTCTAAACATACTTCTGCATGTAATAACACTCACCAAGGCAATGTCGATTTCTACATACTTCGCAACAGGGTAATGTGACTTGCTTCAAAGGGCTCAGAGCTCCAGAAACCAAATATTCGTGAAACAGGGGACAGTTCTCCTTGTCATGGCCTTCTTATTTGCATATGATACACCATATTTCTTAACTTTTGTCTTTTCCTTTTTCCTTCTTCATATCCTTGACCTGTAGAGACAAACTAGTCAACTGGCTCAAGATCTGACTCATACCTAAGGTAGACTCTCCCATGGGGGCTGATTCGAGCTTCATGGTGATATCCAATGCTTATTTCTATGAGGAAATCTTCTACTGCAATAGTGGAGCTATGATATGGGGTAAAAGAGCAGCGATAAACCATTCTTTGTTCTGCTCATCCAGGAACTTGAAAGTTAGTCGGCCCGTTAGGGTCTTGAATCTCTTATCGAACTCCCAAACAGGTTTGACTACCTTCTTCTTGATCTCCTTCAGCTCTGTAATACATTGTGACTCCAACTTAGGTTTCTTAAACTCTAAAATCATCTCCTTCTTGATCTCATTCAGTGGTTTAGGCTTCGCAAGTCCTTGTACAAGCTTCATGTACCAGCTCAACGCGTGATCCCTCAACGTAGTGCTAAATTGGTTTCTTTTAACAGCTTCTTCGATGATGTTTTTAATGTTCCATACGGCCTCACACAGGAACCAGTGTTGATCAGATATAGATCCTCTAAATACAAGGAGCCTCACCTCATCTACCACAGAGTTGCCTAGATTTCATTTTTGAGTAGATGTTGAATTACTAGTAATAGTTTTCTGAGGTCTCTGGTGCTTCTGAATATTCTGATTACTTAGCATTTTTGAAACAACATGAGGATTGATATTACTTACTTCAGTGGTCTGCGTAGTTCCTAATTTTTCTAGCGCGTCCTGGTGAAGTTCTTTAGCGGATTCTTCCTTTGCCCTAGTGAGTTCTGAGTGTTCCATACGACCTCTTCTCCACTGTAGAAACCCTCTTCCCTGTAGTTTTTCTTAAACAGGTTTGCAAGGTGAATCGCTTTGAATACTTTTCCACTATGCGTATGTCTAGCTCCTATGTCGTTGTCACTGTCTCAATTCCTGAACATTAGCCTTTTCAAATCCCACTGGTCTACCGTATCTTCAAGATATGGTTTTCATGCAAGAGCATCTTGATTCTTAACTTCAGAAAATGCAAAAATTTTCCTTTGGGTCTTTTGAAAAAGTATCTCTCGGCTTGGCTATATGACTCTACTATGTCAACAACAAATTTAGTGATATACCCTCCAATGGTACTATCAAACCAATGATCTACCACTCTGGATACAATGTTATCAACTCTCTTAACCTTCTGGATCAGTGTTGACGTTCAAACTACAGGAGTTCTAGATCTGATCTCAAACTGGGTATCAACTAACCTAGCCAACCATTCGTGTAGCTCTTGATGGATTCCTCCAAAAGAAGATCTTGTGAATGTCGGTGAAGATGTATCTTTGTAGCCAATTTTTAGTACTCATCTTAGGGTTTTTTTTTTTGGGCTTCCACGAAGTCCCTCTCTTGATCCTCTATCTAGTTTTGAATCTTTGTCTTCGATGGACAACAGAACCATTTGTTGGCACAGGGGTAGACCCGAGGTTCACTCCAAGAGTGCACCAACAAGCCCTAGCTACTGGCCCTTTCGGAAACACCTGCAAAGCAGATGCAGTCTCACCTGAAGCAACTATGAGGGGGTTGCAGGATAGATATGTCTACAACCAGGGGAATATCAAGTGGATCTAGTGGAACAACAACACAATATGCACCTATCACTTATCAAGCTAGATCTATCCTACACAGTTATAGATCTGATCTAACATAGAAATATAAATAACAAGATAACAACAACATAGGTCAAGCATCAATCACACATACACATCGCAATATATACGTGGTTCACCCTCCCTCTTGGGCTATGTCCACATAACTATGTTTATGATTTATTAAGGTAAAGAATACAGTCCTTGTCTGTGCTCTCACCTAGCAAATCTTCTTTGTTCTCTCTCTTTATCTCCCCTCTTCTGTGCACCCAGCTACAAAAATTGATCTCCGCACATAGCTAAAGATCTTACAATACCAGAAGACTCCCTCTCTCACCTCTTCTCTCTCTCAATACAATAATCTCTCCCACAATAGAGATGGATCAACCAAAATATCGTGTTGATACTCAATGACCAACCTGGCCCAAGTCCTCTTGACCTTTATTTAAACATTACAAGACCTCGCCGACAGCCTTAGGCCAAAGCCTAAGTGCCAAAACCCTAGATACCAAAACCCTAGGTGTCTAAAACCCTATGTCAACTTGACCCACTTTTTTTGGGCTTCATTAGCTTTCCTTCCCCTCCTTCTCGTGCGGTGATCCAATGCATCCAACGATGGATTTTTCCACTTTCTGAGTTTTCCTCAATCCATCTTCCTTGCTGATCTATCATCCTCGATCTCCTTGTCCAATGACTTTCTTTCCCACACTTTGCTCCATCGTTTCTACTCTTCTGCTCACTTCGACCCAGTGATAGTCACTGTGTCTCCCGCGAAGCTCGCTTTTTACCTTTTCTTTCTTTTACTTCGCTTCCTTCCATAACCAAGGGCCAACATATTCTATTGTGTGCACAAAAACCTGGTTGGGGGATTCAACCATTGGTCTCCTTATTTTTTTTCTTCGAGGAAGCAATGGGGCTAATGGTAATGCTCTGATCTCTCGGGCGTAAGCTCTTGTGATTCTTATGAATTGGTTCAATTCCTCATGAGGAAGAGAATAGGGTATATCAGGGAATGAATGTTCTTCCTCATGTTGGGGTGAGTTACTCATTTTAGGAGTACCCAGTGTGTGTGGGCTATCTTGGGAATGACTAGCCATGCATGTGAATTATTTTGAATATACAGGCTATCTGAAATATTATGTGAAATATATATTTAGCCATTCATTCTCAGGCCCTCCTTCTAGCGCCAATTCTATTGAGGGGTCCTAAACCCTTTGAATAAATAGAAAGAACCAAACATGCCACCAAGGCCCAATTAGACTCTGCAATGTTTAATAGTGGAATGGTTCTCCAGATCTTGCAATCTGGCCAAAATAATCGATGGACTTTACGTTTTTCTTGTGAAGGCTTTATCCTTCAGTTTGAACATTCTCTTTTTGTATTTTCTCTTACATGGGACTGATATAATACAAAGTCGATATAAACCAACTAGGTAACAAAGTGGGAACAACCTTAACTACTGAAGAAGAGGTTGAGCTTGGGATAACCCTTTCACTCTAGCATATAGACAATGATTGTCTACCACAGGCCTAGTACTAATACATTAACTATGAAGGTATTCCAATTATGGACTGAGATACAATTTATCAGAATAAAACATGCATGCAATAAACGATGGAAAGTAAAATAATTCACTTAACTCTAATCATCAATCGCATAATAAAACAACGATTTACCTTCATCATTAAATAAAAGAACTGTAAAACATTGAATCAGATAAATTATCAATAGATTTAGTAGCTCTTACTTGTTACACATCCATTCATGAGACAAAATAAGAAATAATTCTTCTCCACATCCAGTCATACATGCTTTTGATGAAAAAAACAAAATTGTCTTAGGTCCTAAACATGACTTCTCAATTAAAGGTAGCTCCGAAATAGTTCTTTACAAAACCAAAAATGAGGGTCTTTGCAACAACCATCGACATTTTCTAATAGGTCGATCCTCCTATTTATAAAATACTATTAACTAAAAATAACTATTAAAGTGAAACTAAGTAAAATAAAACTCACCACATGGCACTTTCTTCTATTAGTCTTTCTAAGAGTCATCTCAAGATCTCACTTAAGTGGGTGACTCTTCTCATACTCCGACCACTTGATGAAGAGATCCTCGCATGTGTTGGAATATGAGAATCTATGATGTTCCATTGGGGCTGAGTGAATATCTCTTATATCTATTGCTTGTGCCCAATACTTGACTATTATGGCACTTAACTATTGCAACATAGCCCGAGCTTTGATCGGGTGCTCCATAAACTGTCGCACCTAACCTGGCACTCTGTCTGTCACCTTTTCTATTTCCTCGGCCAATGTTAAGTCTTGTTCGGCGTGCGTCTTCACTATGTCACACAAGTCGAAAAATTCATCGGGTGTGACAAACTTGGGGAGCCCGATGTCTTTCATTACCTGGTTGATGTTGATCCAACTTTTCGTGCACTTGGTCTATTTTGCTTGGATTTCCCGATGAGGTTCCCGATCCATTTTTTCCCAATACTCACCTAATTTCTTTATGCGATCAAGGATGCTTTCTTTTAACACCTGAATGTCATGCTCTTATTTATATCGGCCTTGTTGAAATGCACTGATATAGTTGACCCTTTCCACAGATTGTTGTGCTTTCTTGTACCACCTCTCCATATCCTTGCATGTGGCTAACTCCATGATGGTGTCTTCTTGCAGCTTGTCTATCCTTGCAGTGAATAGGTGTCATTCATCTGTAAACTTGTTGTTGGCCTCCTTGAATTATCTCCTTAGGTACATCGTGACCTGTGTGGTATCCTGGTGATATTTTGCCAAGTGGCGGAAATGTTCCAATTCTCTCAAAGCAGCAGCCAAATCCTCTTCATCCCTTTTTTCTTTATCCAGGGTGGCATATATGATTTCCATCCCTGCACTGATAAGTTCGAACGTCTTGGCATGCTCTGTGTTGATCACATTTTCCTCCATGGTGATGAGGATGGAGTGATATAGAGTGATCCTCCTCTTCTTGGTTGTCTATTTCACAATAAATTTCCTTTTCTGATCATAAGAGATGGCGTGTATGTCAGCGACTTCATCCACGGGTTCGAGGATTTGCTGATCTCCCCAGGTGAGAATATTTCCCAGGCTCCCTAATCCGTATTTTATGAGTAGAATGAAATCACTACAGATTATTACTAGATTCTTAACACATAATAACAGAGATACAGTAAAACTAGTTTTCTATTCAATAAGGAAATAAGCTGAAACTGTAAAATGCAGTGAAAAACAAGCTTGCTAGAATGGCGGCGGCTTATCCCTGAGAAGAGATGTGACGGATGCACTCATTCACAAGAAGATCATTACAATGAGGATCTCAAGGCCTTTTTACAATAAACAAGATTTTCAAAAACCCTAAACATCCAAAACCCTACTAACCCTAGGGGATGAAGCGCCAAAAGTCATGTGGGCCCCGTTTGGGTAAGTCAGTACATCAACTTCCCGGGGTCGTAACTTTTGCATATGATAGCCCATTGGAAATATCTACCTGAGGACTGCAACAGTTGCACAAAATTTCATGATGAACATTTTTGATAGCAACATACCCCAAAAAACATTGTTTAGGGCCTCAAAATGGCTCCGGAAGTTCAGGACCTGAAAAACTACTAAAAATAGTAAATTATCAAAATTGTGAGAAAGTTGTTTTGAGCCAGCTGGAAAAGGTGGGTGGCCACCGATATCCACCTACATCAATCCTCCATCCTTAGGAATCAATGGTCTCCATTGCATTGATTTCCCCCATCAGATGAGGAAATTTCTACTGAATTTGGCCCCGGGTGAGCCACTTGCCTTGGTGCAAGAGCTACCCTGCTTTGACGACTCAATAAAGATGGATCCTTTGTTGTTGAGTGCCCTTGATATATGTGTCCACAATATGATCATTGGATTCCTTTTGTATGTAGTCGGGGGTGAGCTATGTTGGTGTCAGTTGTTCTACTACGTCTGAGGTGTCCAATAATGGTGGGAAATAAGGCCGAAGGAGGTCCATGTTGAACATTGGGTGCAGGACAATGAAAGGAGGAATGTTAAGTGAAAAAACATTATCCCCCACATCCTTGGTGATGGTGTATGACCCATAACAAGGTGGGTGAAGTTTCTGATGGGGTCCTGTAAGGCATTCTTTTTGCAAGTGCAACTAAACTTTGTTGCCCACCTGAAACTTATGTGGAACCCGATGTTGATCATGGAGCTGCTTGTACTTGTCATTGTACTTCTGTAGGATATCCTAAAACTGCTGGTGGATGTGCTGGATCCTCTCAATGAACCAGGTGGCTTTGTCAGCCTCAGTTGGAGAAGGAGAGGAGTCGGTCGTGGTGACCGCAAGGGGAAGTGCAACATCTATGGGACCCAATGGTTGGAATCCCAACCCCACCTAAAAGGGGTTGTGTCCGGTTGAGTTATGCAGAACTCAATTGTAGCTATGATGGACATAGGGAAGATTTTCATCCCATGTGTGAGGGTGCTTGGAATTATACATGCACGGGATATGCACGATCATTCAATTTACGACCTCGGTTTGGCCATCTGTCTTGGGGTGGAAGGTCGCGGATTTGGTGAGCTTGGTGTCCAACAGTGACTAGAGGCTTGACCAGAATGTACTGAGAAATTGACTGTCCCGATCTGAGACAATGGTTTGTGGGATTCCAAAATGTACCCAGACCCGTTCAAAGAAGAGCTTGGCAGTGGCTTCTGTTGTGATTCTCTTCTTACAAGCAACCAAAATCTCCATCTTAGAAAAGCAATCAACAACCACAAAAACACAGTCATTTCCCCACTTGGTGGATGGGAGGCCTGATATGTAGTCCATTGAGATGGATTCCCATGGCCTATCAAGAGTTGGAAGAGGGGTGTATAGGCCCTTTTTCTTAGCGGTTGGTTTGGCAATAGCGTAGGCAGTGCAAGACCTGATATACTTTCTAACCTCCTATCGAAGTTTCAACCAGTAGAAATGTTTTTGGAGCATTTCCATTGTCTTTTTGACGCTGAAGTGTCATACCACCTGACTGTAGTGGGCTTCCCAGATAAGCTTTGATCGCTCACTTGATGGAACACATATATGGCCTAGTCGACACAACAACCCATCTTCAAGATGGAAATTATCGACAACTGCCTTTGCACCCAAAATTTGGTATGTGGTGGTGAAGTCCAGGTCTATCTCATAGAGTTGGGGCCATCGAGAGGTCTCATGGCCACAAGAGTCTAGCAATGTGGTGAGTGTCACAAATGGTGGTCTGTTGAGGCAATCAGTGAGATAGTTGGTGCTTCATGTTTTATACTTGATGTTGAGGTGGAATTCCTACAAGTATGTGGACCACTTTTGATGGCGGTCGTTCTGCAATTTTCCTTGTGTCTGCATGAACTGCAGTGGCTTATGATCAGTGTGGATGACTGTCTCCCTCCCAAGAATGTAATGTCTCCACTGGCGGCAGGATTTCACAATGGAGTACATTTATTTTTCGTAAATAAGGTACTTACAGACAACATCTAATAGTGTCTCACTATGATAGGCCACGGGGTGGTTGTGCTGCATGAGAATGGCACCCACAGCATAGTCTGAAGCATCAATCTCAATCTCAAAGGGATGTTGCAAGTCTGGTAGTGAAAGTACTGGGGCTGAGCATAAGCGCTGCTTCAAATCATCAAACACTTTTTGTTGGGGTCGACCCCACGAAATTTTTTCCTTACCACCACCCCTGGTTATTTGGCTGAGGGCCCATGCAATATGGGAGAATCCCAACACAAACCTGCGGTAGAAATTGGCAAGGACCAAGAAGCTTCGAAGCTCAGTGAGTGTGGTTGGGGCTGGCCAGTCACGGATGACTTGGATGTTGGTTGGATCCACATGTAAGCCATGTTGATCAATGATGTAGCCTAGGTAATGGACCATGTCCATGCCGAAGGAGCATTTTTCCAAGTTGGCGTATAGTTTGTGTTGCCGCAGGGTGTGCAGAACCTGCTGAATATGTTGTGTTAAGCCCTAATATTGGCTCATTACCCCTTAATTGGGGCATATTAGATTAGTAATGTTATTTATTACCCCTTAATTAGGGAATATTATATTAGTAATGTTATTTTATTTATGTCGGCTTTAGGCCATTAGTTGTAATTGTACCTCCTAGTCTCCTATATATACCAAGGAGACATTTTCATTTTGAATCATCTTGTACTTGAACATTTAAGTGGGGTAAAATTTTCATTTTGAATCACCCTTGTACTTGAACATTTTAAGTGGGGTAAAAGGAGGTTTCCTGAAGAGGCTATTATCCGAAATTATCTCTCTTTTCAAGGTGTTGATTACTTTCTTTGAGGTTTTTCTAACAAGCATTGAGTTTGGTCTAACATATGGTATCGTGAGCTCAAGGTCTGGAATTTCGCTTACTACATCCTGGAAACAATCGCGGAATTTTCACTATAATTTTTCTACAATGTTTTAGAAGGAACCGCTAATAATATTTATAGTAGATAGATAAAGGTAATGCTATTCAAAATTCAGCCCTAAGGCCTTATAATTTCTCTGAGATACAACCTCAGACAAGATAGGGTTCTCAAATCATCCCTCAAATGAGTCATTGAGGAATTTTCACTATAAAACATTTCTATAACGTTACAGACCCTGAACGATGGAGGCCATTTACAAAATTAGCAATGTATCTATGGTAAAAAATTTAGATTCCGGCCATCTTAAATTTGTAGATACACCCTCGTAAGATAGGTATCCTCGACTAAATCTTATTGACTATCTCAAGAAGGTGTTCCAAGTAAAACAATCATAACTTCTTCCTAAAGTATCCAAATTGTGGACCGGTTTCATTGGATTGTGGACAGCCAGAGTAGTTTGGGTGTGAGTTTCAGAATTTAATATCAATTATTTTGTGTGGGGAACACTATACAAGTGAGATCTCCTCGAAAGGACAAAAAATCGCAAGTTGTGGGGAAGTTAACAGAAATTCCACTTGGCACATCAAAATTTTGATCAATCTATGGCATTGCAAGTAGGAAGAAATATTAGAGAAATACATAAGAGAAATTTGCATACCTAGAAGGGCCAAAATTAGGAGATACAATGTATTAGGCCATTATTCCAGGTAATCACCTCAAAATCAAGGTTCAAAAAGTGCGATACTTGGCCAACATGCCACCCAAAAGGAACTTCTACACCAAATAAGCCTCCAAAAATCATACTTGGACTCTTTAATGAAGGTGAAGAAATGCATAGGGACATAAATGAACTAAAAATAAGATGGATTCAATGAAAGCTAAGATGGATTCAATGGAAGCTAAGTTGGATACTTTATGGATTCAATGGAAGCTAAGTTGGATAAAAAGATGGATTCAATGGAATCTAAGTTGGATTACCAAGATAGATGGTTTAAAAGGGGATATCATGGAAGCATTGAAAATCTCAGAATGCAGAAGACACCTGAAAGTGAAAAATGCATCCCATGAAATTCATAATGTGGACAAAGCAGCGAATCAAGAATGGAGAAACCCAACTTCTATTTTGAAGACCAACCACGCTCCTAAGATTGACATGAGGAAGTTTGATGGCAAGGACCCAAATCACATGGATACTTCAGGATGGAGCAATTCTTTTTGATCTCCATAATGTGCCACATACACAAAGTCATCGATACCATACAAATTGCTTCTTTATATTTAAAGTTCCAATCAATTTGTTTGGTATCGGATGGCTTTTGTTCTCTAAATCACTTGTCACTTGGACAATTTCACTTAAGAAATGATGGCACACTATGAGGATACAAGGAGCAATACCTTTTTAGCCAATTGATAAATCTCAAGCAAAAGGGTTCACTCATCAGCACATTGAGAACTTCCAAAGATTGAATATAAGCGTAACCATATTCCGTGATGAGCACTTGATTGATGTATTCATAGGAAATTTAAAGGATAACATTCAACATGAGGTTCACTATTGGGAACCCAAATCATTGAGAATGTATTCATATGGCAAGAAATGTTGAAAGTGTAAAAATATGGCTATGGCTACTAGAAGGACCTATCCTAACATATATAGAGAGAACAATGCTCCTTCTCCTAAAACACTTCAACCTACAAGGTTGACACCCTCAACAATTGAGGAAAGAAAAGCAAAGGTTTATGCTTTAATTGTGACGCTAGTACGTACAGTAAGGGACATAGGCGTGGTGAGAAGAAATTATTCTACATATAGATTGTGAAGAGGAAGAAGAAGAAGAACAAGAACCATCTCAAGATGAAAAACGAAGCAATTTCACCTCAAGAGCTGACTTCAATGAGTATTGTGTAATGCATTACAATTAGCACTCCTCGTCCCTCAAGATTGAAGGATACATCAAAAGAAAAGGTAATAGTCCCAATTGATTCTCGCAAGATCATAATTTCATTCACTAAGGCAAATTAGCCAAAGATCTCAATTGCTTTGTATATCCGCTAGAGTTTCAAGTAATGAATGGAGATGGAGGAACTATCAACTGCTCAGAAAATGCAATAAGATAAATCTTACTATGGGGAATATGTAATGAATATTCCAATGATTGCTATACCCATGGGTGGTGGTGCAGATGTTAAAATTAGAATCCAATGGTTACAATCATTAGAATAGTGGCTTTTAATTTTCAGAACTTTTCATGAATTTTTATTGGAAGGAAAGAAATTGAGTTGAGAGCTGCATCACAGTAGCCCTGTAAGGTGATGAGCTCTAACGACATGAAAAATTATTGAAAAAAGGGACATCAAGGCATTATTGCACAACTATTCCTCACTAGATGTTCAAACATCTAAGCCATATATTCCCCAAGATCTCCAAAGGATCATTGATAAGCATTCCAAAGTATTTGAAGATATTCCCTAAAGTTGTTTCCCACCCACTCAAATCATGATCAAGAAATTCACCTAATTCCTCGGAATTTTCCTCCTAACATCAAGCCACATACCCTCCTATGCCTTAAGAGTGAAATTGAGCGCATGGGTTGAAGAAATGTTAGAGGTTGCTGTCATTAGACCTTAGCCAAAGTTCTTTACCGCACTGGTAATGGTATTCAAGAAAAGATAGCTCATGGCATATGTGTCCAGATTATAGAGAGCTCAACAAGATCACTATTAAAGATATGTTTCCCATTCCTCGCGGATTGATGAATTGTTAGATGAACTACATGGAGCAATCTATTTCACAAATTGATCTCCATTTAGGGTATCATCGATCAGAATGAAGGAAGAAGATATCCCAAAAACAACATTCAACTCATGAAGGCCATTATGAATTTTGGTCATGCCTGGGTCTTACAAATGCACCTTCCACATTCCAAAGTTAGTTGATGAATTACATTTCAAGCCCTTCCTTCGAAAATCTCCAGGTTTTTTTTTTACGATATACTAATCTATAGCAAATCTTGGGAGGATCATGCAACATGTTGACAAGGTGATAACTACTAAAGGAGCAACAACTATATGCCAAACCATCCAAATGTTTCTTTGGAGTAAAAGAGTAGAGTATTTGGGTCATATTGTCTCATGAAGGTGTCAAGGTAGACCCTAACAAGATTAAGGCCATGTATTTGACTGGTCATTCTGAAAACATTAAAAAATCTTAGAGTGGTTTGATGTGTTACTACCAAGAAGTCGTTTGAACTATGGAAGAATAGAAACACCTTTAACGACACTAACTAATAAGGATGCATTTTCATGGACTCCGTGAGGCAACTAAAGCTTTTGAAAAACTTAAAGAGGTGACGTGAAAGCCTCAGAGTTCTGACCACCTGCATCACAAAACCTTTATTGTGGAATGCACCGTGATGCCTCGAAATGGAGTTCTGGTGTTTTCCTAATGCAGAAGGAAGGTCTCTAGATTTTGAAAGTCACCACTCAAGGGAAGGGACTTTACACAACCCATTTATGAGAGGGAAATGATGGCAATACTACATGCATTGAAAAAATGTGGTGTCCTTACCTAATAGGTAGTCACTTCACAATAAAACATCATGATAGTCTTAAATACTTGGAACAAAAGACTATCTTTAGAAGAACAAACCATCATCTAAGAACAACAAAATTTGGTAACCAAGATATTGGGCTAAGATTTTGAAATTGTCTATAAAAAGAGGAAGCAAAATGTTGTGCGATGCACTCAAGAAAGGATGAAGATGCGAGGCCTTTCTTTGTGCTATCTCAATCACCAAACCGATTGGATAATAGAAGCAAGGGATGAACAAAAGACTCTAAAAAGTGTGGACTCATTCAAAGGTTGCAACCTTATTCCAGTGCATCAGAGACATTTACATTTTGGAAAGGATTCACTATGGTACCAAAGACGCTATATTTATGTAAGAACTCCCAACTCAAACAAAGGTACCATTGGAATTGCACAACTCTCCAATAGTAGGGAAAAGCACCAAGGAATTTTGAAACCTACCATAGAGTCAAGAAGGATTTTTTTTGGGGATGGCCTTAAACTAATGTTCAAAGGTTTGTGGCGTAATGTGGTTTTGCCAACAAAATAAGGTGGAAAAATTAAGACACCGGTCTTTTACAACCATTATCCATCCCAAGTCGCGATCGGAGGAGGTTTCCATGGATTTCATCAAGGTTACCAAAGTCCGGCTGAAAGAGTGTCATCATGGTGATTGTTGATATATTGACTAAGTATGCACACCCTTTGTGCACTCTCTCATCCCTTCAAAGTTTGTAGCTGCCACCGCATTCATGGAGACATTTCAAAGCTACATGAAGCCCAAAGATTTCATTGTAAGTGACAAAGATCCCATATTCACTGACATTTTTGGACGTAATTATTTTCTTGTTTGCAATCAATTGGCTCATAGCTCTCATCCTATCATCCTCAATCCCATGGACAAACCGAGAGGAACAAAATGTCTGAAGGCACCTTCATTGCTTATTCCGGAGCAAATGAAACACAATGGTTCAAATGGTTGATCTCTTTGCTGCATCGGTGGTATAACACTTCCTTCACACCGCAACAAAAAATGACACCATTTATGGCACTTTTATGGATACCTCAACCCTCCTTCCATCACTTCTTTCCTCTTAAAATAAAAATCTAAGGTTCAAGCAGTTGGAAGATCACATCGATAATCAATAACAAATTCTCCAAATCTTAAAGGACAACCCGACCATGGCACAAAAACTTCATGAAACAACAAGCGATCAACATCGTAGTGAAATAAAATTTGAAGTAGGGGATTGGGCATTTTAAGACTACAACTATAAAACAGACGTCCCTCAAGCAAGCTAAGAAGGATAATAAATTATCACCAAAGTACTATGGCCCTTATAAGGTGCTGCAAAAAATTGGTACTATGGCATAAAAAAATTGGAGCCTACCAGATCTTCACGAGTACACCCATTTCCATGTTTCATGCTTAAAGGTTGTATAGGCGACAAGATCCCGGCCAAAACTATATTGCCGATCTCGACGAGGAAGGAAAATCATATCGGATCCTGAAGCCATCACCGACACAAGAATTCACCTCAACTAAGGAATAGATCCATTTTAGAGTATCCTCATTAAGTGGAGGAAACCATCAGTCAAGATTCCACTTGGGAAGATGAGTCTTTTATAAAGAAGATCCAGAGTTACTCAAGCATTGCAAACAACACTTGTCTCAAGGAGGGGCATGTTAAGCCCTAATATTGGCTCATTACCTTTAATTCAGCATATTAGATTAGTAATGTTATTTATTACCCCTTTAATTGGGGCATATTAGATTAGTAATGTTATTTTATTTATGCCTTTTAGGCCATTAGTTGTAATTATAATTACCTCCTAGTCTCCTATATATACCAAGGAGACATTTTCATTTTGAATCATCTTGTACTTGAACATTTAAGTGGGGTAAAAGGAGGTTTTCCCCTCAAAGAGGCTTATTATCTGAAATTATCTCTTTTTCAAGGCGTTGAGTACTTTTCCTGAGGTTTTTCTATGCTATATTGATGTTTGGTTCTTAACATGTTGCAAGTGTTCGGCCCAAGTCTTGTTGTAAATGAGAATGTCATCCAGATACACCACTACAAAAGTATTGGTGAATGGTCGCATGATATCATCCATCATCCTCATGAAAGTGACTGGAGCATTTTCCAGACCAAAGGGCATGACCAACCATTCAAAAAGGCCTTACTTTGACTTGAAGGCAGTCTTCCATACATCAGTCTATCCTATTGGGACCTGGTGGTAGCCAGACTTCATATCAATCTTATTGAAGTATTTGGCCCCCATGATTTGATCAAGGACGTCATCAATTCATGGAATTGGGCACCAGTTTCTAACTGTGATTTTATTCAAAGCTTGATAATCAATGCAAAGTAGCCAGGTTCCATCTTTCTTCTGTACCAGCACGATTGGGCTCCCGCAAGGTGAGGAGTTGGGATGGATGTGCCCCTTGTGGAGCAATTCTTAGATCTGTCGCTTGATCTCCACATTCTCTAATAGAGAGCGACGATAGACTGCCCCATTGGGTAGTGGTGCACCGGGGGTCAGATCGATGGGGTTCTTGACCTAGCAGTGCAGAGGTACCCCGGTAGGTGAGGAGAAGATATCTGAGTATTCTTCCATGACCTTATCTACTTGCTTATGCTATGTGGAGAGGTAGTTCGCCAAGACCCTGGATGTGGCTATGATTTTTCTCTCATTCTGAGAGGGAATCACGAAGAAGACAAACTTCCCCATATGAGAGATGACCTTCCTGTATTGCTTAGCAGAGATCAAGGAAATAACACTAGGTGGGAAAGCCTCGGGTATCCTTTACAATTTCATGTTCATAGTAATAATAACACTATGAGGACTAGACTCAGATACAACATCATAAACTTCGAGAGGAACAACATCACACAATACCTCGTCTTTGAAGGGCTTGATGTCGTACGATAGTCGACACTATTGGCTGATGCGGAGATCGGTTCCTTGGTGGAGCCATCCAATGGTGTAGGATTATGGGTGTGGTGTTGTTGGTAGGGCCAACCGCTTGACGACCTCTGCTAAGATGAGGTTCTTCTGGCTACCACTATCAATGATGAAGTGCAACAGGGTGCCTTTTACCCACATCTGTGAATGTAAGAGGCGTTCTCCTTCTTATGGCTCGTCTGGTTCACCATGCTGGAGCTTGGTGGTAGCAACGGTGGAATTGAGTTCCGCATTAATGATTTGTCTTCCCCTTTCTAGTTCTGACTCAGATTCAGATCCTACATCTGATTCATAGGCTTTCACTTCGGCCACCAGTGCCTTCTTTGAGCAACAGTCAACAACGTTATGCCAAGGGCTCTTATGGAAGTCATGCCACTTCCCATTATCTTTCTTTGTCTTTCCGGTGTCCTTCTTTAATTGTGGCTTGGACTGGTTGTCCTAATACTATCCATATTTTCTCTGTCCTTTTTTTTATGGGTTGGGGCTACCCTTTCTTGGCTTTTGTTGTGAGGGGTTCCTCGACTCAAATTGTCGCATTTTTTGTTTGAGATTATGCTCTATTTTAACGGCATATCAGTAGGATGCGCCCAAGGATGAGATGTCTAGAAATTCCATTTCGGTCTAGATGTATCTATGCAAAGAACCGTGATACTTGAGCACTAGATGTCACTTCAAATCTTTGATACCTAGCTTGGTGTGCAAGGTATGGAAGATATTTGTGAAATCTGGCACTGCTTGGTCTCTATCTTGCCGCAGTGTGGTCCATTTGGTATACAAGTTGTCATAACTTCTGATAGGGTAGTATTGTTCCTTAATATCATCCCTGAAGGATTCCCAGGTAGTCGTGACTGTAAATAATGAGGTTTCCTCTATTTCCTTTTTCTCATAGAAAGTTTCCCACCAATATTTGACATGGGGAACGACTTTGAGGAGCGCAAAAGTAATCTTTTCTCTATTCAAAAAGTTATGGATAGAAAAATACCCTTCTAGTAGATTTGACCAATTGTCTATAGCATATGCGTCTATCTGACCTTCAAATATAGGAATATCGAAGTTTATTTGTACCTTGAAGGGGGCGGCGCCTACACTTGAAGAAGATGCATCGCCTGTTGGTAGTCACCGAAGGATTTGCGCGAAATTATCCATCATCGTGTTCCTCTGTTGCGTGAGAGTTTCCTCAATCAACAGTTTGAAAGGATCTCCTATCCCATCATCTTTCTTTTCTCCTTCCATGAGAGGTCGCTTGGGTGTGCGAGAGCTTTTTTCCTTAAGAGAAACATGCTCGAGATCTAACTCTTTATACTCCGACCTCATTGGGGACATGCATTAAGATGACAAGGAGCAGACCGCTCTGATATGACTGATCTAGATTTTATGAGCAGAATGAAATAACTACAAATTATTGCCAGATGCTTAACACAGAATAACAGAGATACAGTAAAACTGATTTTCTATTCAATAAGGAAATAAGCTGAAACTATAAAATGCAGCGGAAAACAAGCTTACTGGAATGGTGGCAGCTTATCTCTGAGAAGAGATGTGATGGATGCACTCATTTGCAAGAAGATCATTACAATGAGGCTCTCAAGGAATTTTTACAATAAATAGGAGTTTCAAAAACCCTAAACATCCAAAAACCTAACCCTATGAGATGAAGCGCCAAAAGTCATGTGGGCCCCGTTTGGGTAAGTTAGTACATCAACTTCCTGGGGTCATAACCTTTGCATACGTTCTCCATTTTAGGCATATGATAGCCCATTGGAAAGATCTATCCGAGGACTACAACAGTTGTGATGACATTTTATGATTGCAACATACCCCAAAAATCTTCGTTTAGGGCCTCAAAATGGTTCCAGAAGTTCAGGACCCAAAGAACTGCTAAAAATAGTAAATTATCAAAATTGCGAGAAAGTTGTTTTGAGCCAACTGGAAAAGGTGGGTGGCCACCGATATCCACCTGGATCACTCCCGATGGTATATGTTTTATCAAGAATGGGGTATTGGACTTATTCCATGTTTTCCAAAGTCCCAACTTATGTTTGGCACTCATTGGGAATTTGAGTACCGATTGAAATTGAGGAATCGGGGGCATGCTCGGTACTTACTTGATTATCGATCATTGAGACATCGATTTCTTGACATGGAGCTTATCCCTTTTTTACTTTGATTGTATTTGGGTCATCCTTTGGACTATCTACTTGGGTCTCCAGTGCATTGGGCCGCTTAATGTCTAAGAGACTCTCGACTTCTTGTTCATTCTGTGGAAGCCCCTGAATTCGAGCATCGGGAGTTGGTGAAGATGTCTTCTCTGGCTCCTTTTCCTCTACGATATGTACATGGGTCACAAGGGATACCTTCGGGCTCTCTTCATCATCATATATGTTCATTAATTCACAAAGGGGGTTTGGTGTACTTGATCCCACTGATACCCCGACTCTCTTCGGCTAAACTGAAACACCCACCAGTGATTCAGCCTAAGGCATTGTGATTTTAGGATCGTCTAAATCGACGATTTCACCGATGTCTATCAGTTCAGGGCTGCTTGGGCCTATATGGATTTCATCTAGGTTTTCGGCAGGGGATGTTGTCATTCCTGTGAGGTCTGGGTGATCTTGAAGTTGATCAATTATCCATTGCGCATGTTCTATCATGAGTAACCTGCTCTCCCATGCGTCTTGAGCCATAGGGAAAACTTTATATTGCACTGGGGATAGCGGGGGGACCTTTGTTGCTTCAGTTTCTACCAGGGGAACTGCTACCTCAACTGTTATCATTTCTTCTCTAGATCTGAGGGTATCTTGAGCCGATTTCTCTATGGTTATCGTATGTTCATCCAGGCTCATGGATTTGAACCTAGTCATTTTGGGGTTGGACCTCCTTGCCACCACCTCGTCCCAGTCTTGGGAATTTTATGTGAAGAATTCATCTTCAAGTTTGTCGTGGGCATATGGCCAGTAGGACAACACTTTAGAAGCATGTTTCAAGACCAGACCCTTTGGGTTGTGATTTCGGAATCGACCGGTCTAGAATCTGAACTCCAATTGGCTCAGCCCTTCTTTTTTGGCTTGATCAGTGTCTTTCACCAAGTAGAAGCCTACATGGAATTCATAAGGTATAAACCCCCACTTTTTATCCTTGACCAAGGTGGCGTTGTAGCCTTGTAGGATGGTCTGGTAGCATATCTCTCCCACTACAAGCTAATGAGGGACATGCACTGGGAGGAGATGAGGTGCTTTGGTGGCCCAGAACACCCTGATGTAGGTATCAGGCACTTCCAGATACTAGTGGCCAACCTTTGATATCATCTTTTTGGACGCAATTGATAGTCTCAGACATTCTTTCTTGAAAAGAATAAAATAAATACGTGTGATGAATTCATCGTAGATGAGGGAGTAAGATTTTGTGTACCCATTCTCCCATAAGATGATGGAATATACATGGACCGAGAGTTCTGCGATGTTCCAGCTTAGGTTCATGCTGAAAAATATGTTTCTGGTACACATGACATCCAGTAAGTATGAAGCCATGTAGAAGACTGGTGTCTCTCCTTCATTTGGCATAAGATATTGTTGTATTCAGATGCTCAGTTGCTTAGAAATGATGGATCCCCAGTTGGATCCGCTCCCAGAAATGGCCACTGTGTAAGTTAAAGGAATCCATGCCTTGAAAAATCTAGAGCAGTCTTTCTCCCCATATAATCGACAGATGAGAGCTATCAGGGAGATGTATGGCTCCCTTAAGTTGGCCATTTGGTACCAACCGATGCTCCGGTTGGTGTATTTCTTATATTCTCTCCACCATGAGGCCATCACCCAGCTAGTGTCATGGCACTCATATAATTTTACAATGAAATCAGTGTTTAGTCACTCCTCGGGGTCTCTAAGCTTGTAATACTTTTGGACCTCCACTGGAAGGATCACTCTGATACACCCACCATTTTTTTTGTTGATCAAACATTTTTGTGTGTTTGTGTGGTCAATGAGCCATTTCATGAGTTCAACATAGGGAAAGAAAGGGGTTCTGCTAGCCACCATATGTAGGTATGACCACTAGATGTTTGAGAACACTTCGTCATCGAGTGCTTTGACATCAAGATCACTGTGTGGGATGTATTCCGTGTATTCCTCTCAATTGATTTTCTTAAAGAGCTATCCCTAATGTGGGAGTTTCATTTTGGTCCCTATGCTTGCCTTTGTATCACCAAAGGTCGAAGTATGAATGAAATATTTCTTTGTCGATGTTTTGATGACCATCTCTGATCTTTTCATGAATTTGAATTGTCTTGAGACCCCTAGAGAGGATCCTTCACCTAATTTGGGTTATTTCATCTTCGACGCCCTTGGCGATCGTCTAGTGGTCAGATTTCTTGGAGGCATTGTTCCTGCAATCAAAATAAATCTATAGAGACTGTGTACAAAGCAACACTGGATAAATATATATATATATATGAGGTGTAAACATGAAAAATCCAAAGACTTGGTACATACATGTAAATCTTTCTAAACCTGTTTATTTGATACTCATGGGATCTCTACAACTCTCGAATTGTTCATCTCATTTCTCCAGATGCTCTGATTTTCCTAGTGAGTAGAATGATTCTACTTACCACGACTTGAGAGGATTTAAACCAATGAAGAACTTATTGTGTCGTATCAACCATTGAATTTGGGTGATGAGTGCAATTTAAAACAAATTTGCAACCGAATCTTCGTAACTTAAATTCATCATGGGTTGATGGTGGAGGCACGGGGGTGGTGCGGTCTATTGGTGATTTCAAACAGTTGTGTTGATTGGTACAGGAGGTAGCAACTAATGTGGGATTTGGTATTAATTATCCCCTTAAATGTTCTGAATCTAATCGTATCTAACACTAAAATGTCCCATCACATCGCTTTCTCAATGGGTGGATTGGGGATTGGGGATGCGCTATAAATGTTTTCGTCGATGTCCCTCACAAAATATCTGATGTCGATCAATCTCATCGTACAATGCTGACATGGAAAAACTGACTCGAAGGTGTGACTTGGACCTAAGGAACCAAGAATGACTTAGGGTAAAATTAGACTGTATGGTTCTCTAATCTGGAAAAGAAACGTGGCGTTGAATATAGGTGGCCTAATCCGTGTGTATTAATCAGAGTCAGCGTTTTCATTAAGTTACGGTTTAAAACATACCTTAAAGTGTTGATGTTGAAAAATTTCTAGGATCGACCATCGACGATACCTATCACATGTTTTTCTATGGATTAGCTTCCTCAAAAAAGTCTTGATGCCGAAGTGCATTGGGGATCGACAATCGAGGAAACTCTTTAGCGTGGTCACAAATTCCATTGTGATCCTTTTATATATTCTTCGATTCCGATAGGCGCGTTGGGTATTGGCTATCGATGATATACTTTCCTTCTTGATTTAATGACTATTTCCCTCATCTTTTACTGATGCCGAAGAGGAATCAGATATCAGTGATATCCTTGTATAAAACATTTGCGCACACAAAACTTTCTTTTTACCGATGCCAATGAAGATTGGTGCTCGATGACCGAGATTTCTGAGTGGTTTTTTACCATTTTCAATTCCTTTCGATGTCGAATCTGAGTGTGTCGGGTGAAGTGTTTTGCCTTTTTCTTCTTTCGTCAAGCTCAAGTCATGGGGTTTTCAAGGTCTGAAAATAGTCTGAAAGGATAATGAGAGTCATGATAATAAGAAAAAGGAAAAATATTTTCACAAAAATGAAATCGAATCAGACAGTGCAAAGATCAAGTGGTACCCAAAAAGTATAAAATTGGCATAGGCTTTTTAGGGTGTGTTGAGTGCTCAACAAAATGAAATCATTATCCACCTATTTTTAGTATGTCTATCATTCTATACATGCTTTGTAGGTAAACATATAACTCTCAGACTTCAACAACCCTCGAAATTTGGTGATCAAATCCTCGACATTCTCATAAATTTGTTGCAAAATTGTATTAGTGTCCTGGCGCCCAAAAAGAGTGGGAAGATAACCAAGTTGGAGTCTAAAGGGAAAAAACTACTCAAATCCTTTCCTCATATGGCACATAAGTTTAAATATGTAGGCTGGTTCGAATTCTTCTCGACATTTCAAGGTCATGATGAGAAAATTTCTATGATCTTTGCAAAGAATTTCGATGGTTTCAAATTTGTGGTTGGTAAACTCCTCATGCATGTGACAAAGCATTCCATAGCTAATTCCTGCAAGTTACCATTATATGGGGAAAGATGGTGGAAGAAAGAAAATTTAGTTATGGAGTTTGTAAATCAGTTTTTAATTCCATAAAAGAAAAACCCCAATTGGAGTTAAGGTATCCCACATAGCTAGGTGAGGAAATATTGGCATACTTCTCTGTTGATCATTCACAGGTACATTACATGAGAAGGAAGATTTTATCTGGTTCATATTTACCATATTAGACTGTTAATTCATGTGAATGATGACTACCCTCTTAATATACCTAATTTCTTATTAAAAATCCTATCTAAGATGTCTACGAGGATTCAGTCACATCCTGCAACAATAAAGAATAGTCTTTTTCATCAAGGGGTGATAAAAAGGTTGGTAGTATTTTATTTAAATAAAGTTTAGAGGTCTTGGGAATGTTTAATTCAGTCACTAACGCCTAAACCAAAGGAAACTAAGTCTAAAATTGTTAAGGAGAAGAAACCTGGAAAAGGTAAAAAGGCCTCTCAAGCCACTGCGGTTTTGATGAAAGAAAACTCCCCTGTAGCCAGGATAACTCGTGTTGGTAAGAGAAAGTTACAAACACAACAAGCAAGATACTAAGAAGAAAATTTAGAAGATACTAAGACAGAGATAAAAAAAAAAGACCTTGGCATCTTCTTCACACATGTTAGAGGAGGAATCTGAAGAACAGAGGAAAAAACATGAAAAGGTGAAATTAATGATGAAGTCATCGAATGTAAATTCAAAGGCACATATGAAATTAATGATGAAAACAATGATCTTTTTCTAGAAATAGACCAACTACAATATCTTCCAGAAACCAGAGACTCAGAAAGAACTGAAGAAGAGGATCATAGCACTGGGTTGTCCTCAAAATATGAAATTAAACTAAGAAAACCCCAAGCTTCCATAGATTTGAACCTACCTCCCCCAGTAGAAGAATATCCATAATTCAAGATGGAAGCAAGGAAAGAAAAGGATAGGGTAAAATAGTTGCAAGGCATTATTAGGAAATTGAAGAAAGAAAAGTCCTTTGTAGAGAAATGGAATGCAAAACAACAAGAACAGATACAAGAATTCAAATGGAAGAGGAAAGAGTAGAAGGCCTTCTTAAAGGAGGTAAGATAATGCAAAATAAGATTATATTAGCATAATGTGGTGCTAACAACGAAGCTCAAATAGAGGGACACAATAGCTTCTGCAGTTATCATACATTGACAGTTCAAGGAAAGTCTACCACAATTTTCCATTGCTCCATGATATTACCAAGATAGTAAAGATGAGCATTTTGGTTCTTAGTGCTTCATTCAAATAGAATTTTTTGATATCTCAGATGAACCAACTCAGCAACATAGCATTCCTCTTTTTGTGGGATTTTCAAAGCTTCATCAAGCTATCACCTAATCTATATTCAGATTGGTTGTTAAGAATACTACACTATAGGCATTAGAATTGCTCGTATGAGATTTTATCTCCTAGGAAACAATCAATTGATATGATCCTATTTTAAAACTGTAATATAAAAAAAGGATCTACAGGAGTAATCTGTGTGCTTTAAAAATACATTGAAAAGACTGTATGAAGGTTGATTAGTTGGGAATTCAAGGGTTATTTTTGTAAAGACTCCACTGTAAGACAAAGACAATATTTTCATATTGACATTGAATGGAAAAGGAATTTTTATGGTCAGATATTATTTTCATGTTATTATATGTTTCTTTTCTTACTTGAATGCATTTGTTCTATTGCAAAGCATATGATTTCTTGATTGTGAAAGACACAGTGAAAATTTTATTGTTTTTGTTCATAATTAAGATTGTTTTCAAGTACCATGTTCTTATTTCTTAATGATATTTGAGAATGCGAAATCCATGTGTGAGTTGACAAACTGGATACTCGTATATCTTGCTTTCTTTATTTAGCTTACCATATGATCTATTAAAGTGTATTTCACTTTCTAAACTAATGGGATGTTTATTTTCCTTTTATGTTGAGCTATATATTTTATTGAATCCTTGAGCCAACTTTCAACCATTTTCTAAAACCTATTCAAAAAAACCCTTTATAAAAATACCATTGCAATAACTTGATGATGCCCTAGCTTGCCCTCTCAGAGTCAAATGCAACTTTAGGGACTAATAGTCGATAAAAATATTTTTTTTAATTCTTATTAATGTTTTGTTCGTAGACTCTGCTAGACCATTACCCTAGGGATAATAGTTTTCTACATATTTCATATTTATATTATTTTCCAATGTATATTCAATTAATTTAAATGAAGAAAAATATTTTGTTTTGTCAAAAACCAAATATTGTTGGAACACCACACCTGATTACTATGTGAGAGTTTAGGAAAGATATCACTTGATTCTCATTTACCACCTTGAACATGATAGCTTCAGTCTAATGAGTGAAATAATTAGTGTCTATCAAGATGTATTTTTGTAGCTAGAAATATTTGGGGTTGATTTATCCTATTATGTCTATACCCCATTTTTGAAATGGGTAATCCATTGTGACAGGTTGCAATGAGAATACATGTCTCCTTTCTCTTCCATCTGACTTTTGGCATACCTCACATCGTCTAGCATATGCAAGTGCATCCTTAAACATGGTAGGTTGATAATAACCTTACATGAGGATATTGTGTAGTTATATATCGTCTGAAATGTCCTCCAGTGGGATGATCATGCAGTTTTGATAAAACTATGTCTTTTTCTCCCTTTTCCAGACATTGAAGTAGTACATCATCATAGTTCCTTCAAAATAGAATTTCGTCGACCATTTTGTACTTGGAATATTTCATCCCAAGGGCCTTCCACTTTCTTGGCTCTATATAGTGAGGATTTTTTCCATGTGTTAGATAATACTTCATTTTGTAATTTCAAGAGTCTAAGGTAACGAGGACATAATAAATTTATTCTTTGACCAAGGTCCCTTCTTCATATAGTTTCTCCTCACTGTTGGAGCTTCCTTCTAAATTACTACTGAGTTTGCATAGCCCTTGTCCTTTTAAATTTACATAGGATTAATTTCTAAGTCATACTCTTGTAGGGATGTCATCTAGTTGGCCCTTTTTCCCCGAGGTATTTTGTATGAGAAAATTCATGACTGTGGGGTAAGGCACTATTACCTTAGTTCTATATTTTAATAGGTAAGTGCTGAAGTGTTTTACAGCCTTGAAGAAAACATAAGCATGTTTTTCTACTTCAAGATAATCAAGCTCTGCTCCCTATAATACCAAACTCATAAAATATACTAGGAACTCATTCCCCTCTTTGTTATTTTGAGTCAGGACAACTGTGAATGAAGTATTAGACATGAATGTGTAGAGGATAAAATTTTGATTGAAATCAAGGCTTAATAGGGTTGGAGCCTTTGTTATTTGTTGCTGTTTTTTTTAATGATTCCCTTTCCATGGGGCCCCATTTAAATTCAACATCCTTTTTAATCATGTCTTGAAGTATCTTAATGGTATCCACAAAGCTCGAAAAAAATATTCTTACGAATTTAATTTTTCAAAGGAAGTATTGTATATACTTCTTATTATGGGGAAACTAAATTTTAGCAATTGCTTCTGTCCTTTCTGGTTATATCATTATCCCATATTTGGAGACCAAAAAACCCAAGATCTTTCCTTCGTTTACTACAAAGACATGCTTTTTGGGGTTTAGGGAGATGTCGTATTTTCTACACCTGAAAAAAAATATCCTTGAATGAGTCACATGATTCTTTTTATCTTTACACAATATGGTGACATAATCAAGGTAAAGTACTATTGATTTACCAATCAATCCCCTAAATGCTACATCCATATCTCTATGGAACAATGCCCCTGCATTAATTAATCCAAATGGAATTCTCTTATATGCATGGGTTCCCCAATTGGTTCTAAATGTCGTTTTTAATTGATCATGTTGGGAAACCATAACTTGATTGTATCTCAAGAAGCCATATAAGAGGGATTACATCTCAGATCCCGAAACACATTGTAAAATATGCTCCATTAGGGGTACAAGTAATTGTCCTTTTCCTAAACTCTATTCAAATTTCTTAAATCAAAATAGAGCCTAATATTCCCATTCTTCTTCCCGACAGGGACCAGATTAAAAATGCATTGAGTATGTCTAACAAGAAAAATATGTTTGGCATCCAGAAGTTTGTTCATTTCCCTCTTCACCATAGGTTCTACGTTGGGATGCATTTTCCTTAGCATTTGTTGGAAAGGATTCACTTGATGCTTCATTGGTATAACATGTTGTATAATTATATTATCAAAGGTTTTAAGCTCATTGTATGTCCATGCAAATACATATTTGTACTTCTTGAACAATTTAATAAAATCGTTCTTTTCTTCTGGAGAACAATTGATACCAAGATTTATAGTTTGTGGGTGGTCATCATTCCCATATTAATGACTTCACCCTACTTAGATTAACTATTGGTCTTACAGGTGATTACCTTCTTAAACGTTTCCTTCAGGTCATAAATCTTATCAAGTATCACCACAGGTCTAGGAATGGTATCGATTTGAACCATTGTTTTATCATTTGTCTTGGAGGGACTTGCATCTGACCATTCAATTCTTGGTCATGTTGATATTCATCAATGGATGAGTCCTTAAAAGTATCTTTAATTTGTAATAAATTTATGATTTGCCTATCATCATCGAATACTCTCCAATTGAAGATGTTATCAGGTACTAGTGACCTATATAGTAATTCCATAGAGAAAGTATTAGGCATCATTCCTTCAAATGGAATTAATTAGATGCAACATTTTCTAACAAATATAAATCATAATTGAGAGAGAGAGAGAGAGAGAGAGAGAGAGAGAGAGAGAGGGATGGGACTGATATTAAAAGCCTCAAAATTTGTTATTTAATCCCATACTTCTTGTTGATAGTGTTTGAGATGGCTGGAGATGCAATGTATAGTACTTTTTACCTATCTGGTTATAATTTCAGAATCTCCAAATACCTTTATCAACTTGACTTTAAGATATGCTTTTCTTAATCCTTGAATGAGAGACTCATACTCAGTAGTATTGTTAGGGATAATTTTAAGGGTGGAAATTTATATTAAAATGTAGAAACATGGACTAATCTTACTAGTCATTAATATGCAAAATGTAAAATGTTTGGTGATAGTTTTGTAAAAATATTCAAATTTTTAACGATTTTATATGGTTTCTATACAATTTTGGCTATTTTGAAGGTAAAATAATTGTATTCTATGGAATTTGGGTGAATTGGTGTTTTAAAAAAATGGAAATTGGCGAATTATGTTTTGGGAAAAACCATGGAAAATTATCCCATTAGCTAAATTTATCCCCTAAAATCATCTATGAGTATTGTTAGTGCAGTGGAATTCAAGTATACATGATATAAGAGTTTTCTTGCCTTTAGGATCTTTTAGGATGTAGACTATTATTGCTCCTTCATTACACTTGGATCCATAAAAAAAAGAGGGTCCACATGTCTAGAGTTGTTCTTAGTTTTCTTAGTGGATGAAGGTTAGCTTTATTTTCAAAGTTAATATGATCATTTGAGTTAGTGTTTATATAAAAGTCAGTATGTACATGAGAGTAAGTGTCTCACATATCTACTATATTACAATTGGGCTCAACAATCTGAGTGCAATGAAGGATTTCAGATTGCATGTATGATTCTACATGACGATATATTTTAGTGGTGAAATTTTTGAGAAAGGTGTCTAAGTTGTAATTCCCAAGTGTTTCATGTACCTTTATTTATCCACCCTTATTTGATTATGATTCTCATTATAGGGTAGCCAAAGATGAGACTAGTTAGTAGAGAAACTCATAAATAACCTTTAAGAATGGATGACTAGTCCCAACTTAAAAAAATTCCATACATATTAGGTATATCCACCATAGTAATGTCTCTCATATGATGCCCCTTTGGGTTGGATGCAAGTCTAATCATCACATTTTTCAATTATCCCATGACTCTCATGGTTGATTAGCCGAATTGAAATATTTGGATATCAGATTCTTTAGGTTTGGAAATAAAGTTATGTAACACTACATATGGAATTAAATTAGATGATGCACCTAAATAAACCATGAAGTTATGAACATTTTGGTTGAAAATATCAAAGGTTAGCAAGAAAGGAGGAGTTGTAAATTTTGACCTTTTTCCTATCAAAGAGGCATTGACAATTGATTACTTTTGTGGAGCTTTCTTCTTGATCTTCTTACCTTGGATTACCTATACATTTTATTTAATTCCTCCCTGAATACCTTCTTGGGTTTTGGTAGGAGTTGATCCCTGTAGGTTTGTAATAAATTTTTCTTGAATTTGTAGGAGCTTTAAGGGTTCAAAAAGAGAAATATTATCCTTTTTTCTCTCAAGATCTTCTAAAAAGTCAGATTCCAGCTTAGAGGTTGCAAGTGAATGAGAATATTGTTTTTTATTAGGATAATTCATGTGAGGATTCACTGTTGTGTTGGTGGGTTCTGAGGTATAAGTAGAGTCTAATGCATATGTTTTGGTTTTAATCCTTGTAGTAACCACATTTTGGGGTAAACGATTTTATTCCACTTCATATTACTCCTCCCAAAGTAAGTCACAGGATACATACAAAAAATATTTTACTCCCTAGCCCGATGTCTCTCCATATTATTGTGATAAATATTTTTTCTCAGATTCTTCATCCCCTTCTTCTCCTCTCTCTTGGCCAGAGGTTTCCTTCTTTTGGAAACCCAAATTTTGAATTCTTTCAAGAACTCTTCCATATGAATTTATTCAGTAGGGGGGTTGATCTTGTTTGTAGGAGGAGTGGGCTTCTTCGAAGGGTAGGTGAAGAATTTCTTTGGGTTAGAGGATCCTTTCCCTACATTTGTTTTGTATCATTGATGTTGTTGGAGGTTTTCTTAAATATTCTTTGGAGACTTTCCATATTTCGGGAGTCATGATCCTTAGTGTATTTCAAAGGATTTGTTGAAATCACTTTTCTTTTGGTATTGAATTTATCTTTGTGGGATTCAACTCCTGGGGGTTACCCTTAACAATTGACATATCCTTTTCAACTTTAATATCTTCTTGTTGGCAGCCAATTCAATTTTTTCCATTGCCCTATAAGATGCCTACACCTATGTCTCCTGAACTTCAAATTATCGTCGCATTTTGCAAATAGACAATATTTTCATTTCATGCGACACTTGCAAATCGGTCTCGATTTAGTTTTCACGACTGTAAGCGTGAAAACTCCTCTATCGTTATTTGAACTATCATGGTCTTTTATTGATATTTTGAGTGGCACTTTACCTTTGGTTTATCATGTGTGCAACTTGATTTTTATTTAATTGGTAAAGCATTGAGCATATGGAGACTTGCCTAGTCATTGATTTATATATGGGTCATGGTTTATTTTTGTTTTTATGTATATAATGTGATCCTTATGATAAAATTTATGAGCTATTGGCTTATCGATTTCATGAAATCAATTGTCACCATGTTTCAAAACCTTTTATCAGAATGTTGGATTATGCAATGGCACGTTGGTTAAACATTTGGGTTTTGATTTAACGTTGAATGACAATGGTTTGAATTATTACAATGGCACATATTTAACTTTTGGGTTTGATTTCGTATTGAACATTCATGGTTTCAAATAATACATTGGTGCATTGATATTTGGGTTGGCCGAATAAAATGGTTTGAACGATGTCATGATTGATTGAACAACATTGTACTTTGTCATTACTGCTATGCATGGCAGTGGATAATCCCACCACCCTCGCAAGCGCACATTAATTTGCTTCCCCTTTCATCGTTCACAGCTGTTAGCCCAAACGACTTTGCTCCTGCGTGTTGTGGTTTTCAATCCAAACCCTGACCATGTGCCCACACCATCGCTCTGGTCGTGAGGGCTGAACCCAATGGTAGCTAGGCGTTGTTGATGTTCGACAGTGCTTACAGTGACCTTGAAGAATTTGGATGGCTCCCATTCATACAAAAGTTTGATGGGTTTAACCCTTGCATGGCTCGACAATTCGCATTAACCTTTGATGGCTGTTGAGCCAAGGTTGGGGATGTCCAATTGGAAATTGACGAGCAATTTCTCAGTTTAGCTATCGGTCTCTCTGCCACTAGACAGAGATGGTCAAAAAATTGCAAAGTGGAAGAGGTCCCGTGGACATTGCTCTTCCATTCTCGAAGGGTGAACTCCTGTGAAAAAGGTTTGCCCGCAAATATGCTCAAGCAACGTTGGCACAATTTTCTGATGATAACCAAGCAGTTTATCACCTGCGAGGGTCGGTATGGGTTCGTTTTCTTATACCATCTTCGTTTACTCATGGTTTTCATGGGTTATGAGCTTAATATTCCTTATTACCTACATAGGAGCCTGTTTAAAATGTCTAAAAGATACAAATGAAATCAGGCTGATAGCAGCCTTTTTCACTTTGGGTTAGTTAAAATGCTTGTTGTTTATCATTTTGGGTTACACTGAGACTGTTGGAATGATTTTCTTATTCGCAATAATTTTGACAAACCTGTGGTGAGCGAGGGCAAGTATGTACCCCCGGTACCCTACAGTGTTTTGTTGCCTAAACCCCTACCCGACTCACCTCCCGACCTACCCCACTCTGTGACCAAGGAGGTCGAAACTGTTAAACCCGTGGGCAAGAAACCTAAAGCCAAACCTACTGCAAATTCCAAAGGAAAAAAGAATGCCCGATTAATCTCTCGCATAGTGAGAAAAAAACCGAAACCTCCTGTCCACCCTGACCCTATCATGGTGAGTGAAGATTCCGACTCGGAGGTGGAACGTTACCTAGGAAGTGAGTATCCCTATTCGGAAGGTCTTTGTGCCAAACCTGCATACGATTTTGTGAAAAACCTACCACCTTGCTTGCAAAATGACCCTAATTACCCAGGCATCAAACTGCCTTGTGAAACCCCTGGCGATTCGTCAAAACCCTCCCCTGCTCTACCTCAACCAGCTGTGCCACCCTGTGATCAGTGTGGCTCATGGTTAGAAAGGTACTATCTCGATGTGCCAATGCTACAGTCCAGAATTCATTCTCTGGAGCATCAAGTTGCAAGGCTTACTAGGCAAAGGGTTGAGCTTCAAACCACTGACAAGAAACAACGAACAACGGGTTCAATTTTTTTTAAGAATGTGGAGTCAGCTACAACGGTCGTGAACTCAAAGTTGGCATAGCTCGAGCAACCTCACTGGCATGTCTATCACCTGTTTATATGACAAACTCATGGCTCTATTTGCAGCGTGGATTTTCTTTGACACATAAGCATGCATTATATGCATAGTTTCATTTTGATTAATTAAATTTCGTTTCACAGTTTAGTTTTGCTTGGATTTTCTTCGATACGATTGATCGTGGTATGGATTTGATTGTTTTGATTTGACTTAGATTGGATACTCTGTTGCTAATCGAAGTTGGTTCTATCTTTTCTAAACACAGGTTGTTTCTGGTATTTCAATTTTGAACACAATCAATGTTTCGATTCTAATTGGTTATATTGTATACGATATGGTTGGCAATAATGGTTAACTATTATGATTTTATGTTCCAATTCGAATACCATTCAATATGTTTATGTTAATATGTAACCGAATCCCGAATAGAGACAAGTCCTAACAGTTATACCCAACCAATCAATTTGCATTTTTTGTTTGACCGTGTTATCAGTTTGATTCATACTGCAACAAATATATTGTTTAAATTTGATTTGGGGAACGAAAGTGACTATACCCAGGATTACGATTTGTCTCTATTTTTAACTCAGTCACGATTTGCTTCGATTGTTGCCTAGTTTATGATTATTACTCCTGTTGATGGTTGTGATCACTATTTGATCTTGTGTTGACTGCGTAACACTCAGGGATCGAAATCTATGGCGAAGTTTGGTTGATGTTGTTATGAATGTTTTATTTGACTATAATCGTAATAGTCTTTCCATCTTGGTATTTGATTAAAACAACATGAATCTTATGCACATTGTTACAGCCGTAACAAATCGATTATGATTGTGTTGGATTACGATTGTGTTGGATTACATCGTATCTTATACGATATGATTCACCATTGAATTCATTTGAATTGAAACAGTCTTGTTACTGTTGACCCGATTTTATGGTAACAGTGAAACAGAGTACTCCTACCTCTGTTTTCGATTGAATCACTTTCTATTCTGTTTAATTTAAATGATAAAATCATTTGAACCATTAGTGATTCGTTTCTAATGTTTATTAAAATAAAATTGGATTGAATTATTTTAATGAGATTTAATTTGATATTTATTTGGTTCTGTATGCTATTTTAGACTAGCTAGAGAATTAGATGATTCTGTAGCTGAGTCTGTAAGATTAGATTTTTATTGTTTTGTTACTGAAATATCTTTTTAACTTGATATTTTTGGTCTATTGTAGATCAATTCGAAATGGCAGTAGCTTTGATAAGCAGTTAGGGGATACTTCAAAGATTTCACTTGCATTTTAGTTGCTTAGTTTAGTTGATTTTGGGATATTTCGCATATTATGTAAAACAGTTTGATATTATCCACAGGGAGGTTTTACCCTGTGGAGAGACTTATAAATACCTATCATTTTTGTAATAATGTTCATCCTCATTCGTGGGAGAACAAGGATATGGAGTTATAATACAGACTGAAGTAGAATTTGGTGTTTTGTCACAGCTTTAGCTTCTCATTATATCAATATTTTGTTTCATGTTGTGTATATCAATTTGTATATGGTTTATGACTACTTTAGCTATCTTGATCATGTGAAAATGATATAATTTTAATCACTGTAATTCATATCTGGTTTCTTCCAATTGTATAAAAGACATAACAATTGTCTAATTCAGTTTGTGAATGACAGGTTTATCTTCTTCATGATTTGAATTATCAAACATAAGTTTTTGCATAACAGGTTTCCCTTATTGCAGAGATTTATAATCATAAGATTGTTATGATTTTTTATGTCTTGTTTGTCCTGTAAACAACTCAAAGAGCAACACATCCTATCATTTACGAGAAGCTTCTGGACTAACCGGTGCAAGTTTACTTCCGCCGAACAGCTTCAAAGTTATCATACACAGGACAAATTAGGAGCGTTTCCAGGTCAGTTAGTCACTTCTTTGTTCACTGTTCTTATTAGCAGTTTAGTTTAGATATAAGTCTAGTTAGATTTATATTAGATTGTTTAATTTCAGTAAATATATTAGATAGTTTAATTTCAGTAAGATTTATTTCTTATTCATAAAATATTAAAATCAAAAAACATATCTCGTTGTCTTAGGACAAAAAGTACATGAGTTTTGCAGGTTTTAATTAAATCTGTAGATTGTTTATATTGTATATTTGTGAATAAGTAATATAACTAGTAATTAGACAACTGATTAGTAGAGTTACTGTAATAGTAATTAGTAGAATAGTTAGTGTAATTTGTATTTAGTTTTAGTTTATATAGTAGTTTGTTTCAATTAGATTAGTGTATTAGTTTGTTTTTATTGTTAGTTAGTTTAGTTCCTTTTATTTTAGTTTTAGTTAGTTTGTTTTAGTTAGTTTTAGTTAGTTTTATTAGTTTTAGATAGATTATTTAGTTTAGGTTAGTTTCCTCTTTGGTTTTCTTAGGACCTTAGGGTGGCCAACGGAGCCGTTAAACCCATCAGGGTGGTTCATTCCAAACGGATTGGGTTATTTAGACAACCTCGGACCGGTTCCACTCTCTCAGTTGACGGACGGTCAATTTCGCCCGTCAACAAATGGCGCTAGAAGGAGGGCCTAAACTTAATTAATGGCACGAGGTGGTCGCAAGACTCCTCCTCCACCTAATCACACACCTATAGTGACTAGAAGCCGTTCACAAGATAATATCCCCCCTCAAATAACAACTACTTCAACCGAAGATCCACAGATCACAGTTGAGCCAACAACCCCTAATCCTATAGGTGGTGATTTCCAAGAGATCATTCGTCAATCTCTTATTAAAACACATAGTGCCTTAGCCAGTCTTAGGCAACCAAACCGCCCGTGGGGTCAACCTTTAGACTTATCTAATATCAGAGAACAATTAGGAAACATTGACCTCGCTGTGAATTCTCCAGATCCAAACTTAAATCCTGTTGCAGGAGGATCTGGGATACCTCCTTCACCACCCCCCTCATATCCTTCCTCTTCTGGGGGAGATTCCTCTTCTGATGAAGGAAATCCACCTTCTCAGCCTTCCACACCCACTACCCCAATGGCAAATCAGAACAACCTAGACCCTGGTTGGACCAGGATGCTGTAGCTGTACCTGGAGCCCAACACCCTTTACCTAAGCACTCGGAGAAATGGCTTCCTAAGTTTGATCCCGATTCAAAACAGATAGTTGAAGATCATATCAAAAAATTTATGTTATCCATCAGACTCCATAACGTTGAGCATGAAGACGTTGTCTATAGGTTGTTCCCTTATACTTTTGAGGGTAATGCATCCACTTGGTACTTTGACCAACAGCCTCATACCATAGTGTCTTGGGAAAAGTTTGAGTCATGCTTTTTGGAAAAATTCGGAGATGGTAAACCTCTAGAAGTCTTAGTCATGGATCTTTCGAGCTTAAAAATGAACCCAAAATAAAAAGTTAAAGATTTTAATCAAAGATTCCTAACGCTTAAAAATCGAATCCCTGCAGATTCCATGCCTACTGAGAGTCTTGTAATAGCTTACTACACTAAATCTCTACATCAAAGTATAGCTATTTGGGTTAAACGATCTAAAAAGGCCACGTTGTTAGAAGCCTTCGAAGAGGCTACCCAGATTGAAAAAGATATACTTAGTCTTAAGGACTCTTCTAGCAACGAAACTGAGACTGTTTCTTCTTCCAAAAAGAAGATTGAAATTCTCCCCAGACCTACAAAAAACAAAACACAACCCCAAAACTCTGATTTGGAAAATTTAACCAAAGTTGTACAAAAATTATCTAGTCAAGTTATAGATTTAAAAAGGTCGATAGAAGAAGCCTCCTCAAGTAAAGGACCCTACAAACCTCCTTTCCGAAAGCCTTTTCCCACCAACCGGCCTAATCCAAACCCCGAAGGCTTGAACCTAGAAAGTTTGCAATGCGCTCTCCAAACAATTCTAGGAGCCCAAGATGACTTGATACCTCCTGAAATCCCTCAAGAGGAAGTCGAGCAGGAAACAACTCAAGATGAAGAGTCTTCTCCAAACATCTTTGGACACTTCTCGGATAGCATCTTTCAAGCTAACTTCGAGACTGTTCACCCTTACAACACTAGGAGCAAGACAACAAACCTACCTTCTGCCGAGAACACTACAACTTCACCTCCAAAGCCATCCAAGTCAGCAGAAATTAAACAAAGTAATGCCGGCCCTAAATTAGATTATGATGTTGTTGAAGATCTTAAAAAATTAAGGGCCAACATTTCTATTTATGAGTTGTTGAAGTTTCCATTTTTGTTACAGAAGATGTTGCAAAATATTTCAGACAATGGCAAGAATGCTAATTCAAATGGTAATAAGGTTGGGCAAAGCAAAGCTCCGCAGAAGACTTCCACAAAAAGTAATCCTGATCCTCAAGATAATGGAAGCCTTCCTGTAACTCCTGTAAATAATGTGAATAATGTAGATAAAGTAGCATTAGAAAATGCGATTAAAAAACCACAAGCTACAACTCTAAGTACTCGCAAGAATGTACCTCCTTTTCTTTTAACTTTCGAAATCTTCAACAAAAATGTGCATAATTGTATGGTTGACTCAGGAGCATCGTCAAATGTGATGCCTTGGTCTATCTACCAAAAGATCAACGCTGAAGTAGAACCATCTTCTTTGAAAATCATACAACTTGATCGAACAGATGTTAAAGTTATAGGCGAACTGAAAAATGTATTGATTAGATTATCGTCTAACCCAAAGGTTCATCAAGTTATTGATATAATTGTGGTGGATATTCCAGAAGTCTATGGTCTGTTTTTGAGCAGGGACTGGTCGGAGTAGCTACATGGTTACTTTGCAATGGACTGGTCTCACTTATGGCTTCCAGAAAACGGTAAGCCCAACAAGATCAGGGTGAATCGTGAGCGTTACCTCAAGTTCACGGTAACAGACTTGAATGACCCCAACGAACCATACACACCTCATGCTGATTCACCTGAAGTCCAAGGGATGGACACCTTCTTTAGAAATTTCATGGCTGAAGATTCACCTATCAACAATCCGGAACAGCAGTCCGAGATCATAACATGTATGCAACCAACAGCTTCTATCCAACAGTCCCATGAGCCCGATGGAAATCAAATCTGGTCTTTATATTTCGATGGTTCCAAGTCTAAAGAAGGAGCTGGTGCGGGCTGCATCATTATTGATCAGGCAAGTAACAAGACCTTATTGGCTTGTAGATTAGAATTTGAATGTACGAACAATATCGCAGAATATGAGGCTTTATTGCAAGGTCTCAGAAAAGCCTTAGACATGCACATTCAAAATCTAGTTGTATTCGGCGACTCTGAGATAGTGGTTAGGCAGGTAAGAGATTCTATACACTGTCTTTCCCCGCATCTCAAAAGTTACCAGTCTGAGGTATGGAGTTTAATGAACAAATTTTCCTCTTTTAATATAAGTTCCATTCCTAGATTAAATAATGCTGAAGCAAATCTACTAGCTAATGTTGCCTCTAAACTTCTTCCTGCAGAAGGCTTATCCCCAAACGCATTCTCCGTGGAGCTATTGTTTCGACCATCTGTCCCTGACAATATCACAAAATGGAGAGTATTTAATGATGATCATCAGATCATTAACTTTCTGCACATGGAAGAAACCTTTCAAGGTGTTGTGATAGATGAACAAATGCACGACGACAATTTGTACGACTTTACGGTAATACCTAATCTGAAACCTCCTAAAGCTCTATCGGACATGGTAAATTTCATACCCAAATCTGTTGTTAGACTAGAAAAGTTTTATGATTTTGAAGATAAATTTAAAAAGATGGCCAATCCCAAAACAAATAGTTCCTCATTGTCTTATGAAAAAGTCAATTTAGGAACAAGTGAAAATCCTCAGTGTATCAATCTAGGCTTGGGGTGTTCTAGACAAGAAAAATCTGCTTTTGTTAAGTTATTTAAAGAATTCAAGGATGTCTTTGCATGGACTTACGATGATCTTAAAACGTTTGATCCTAATATTATACAACATGTCATCCTGATGAAGCCCCAAACTTTACCCTTCCAACAGAAACTGAGGAAAATGCATCCTAAACTAGAACCGACCATCCAAAAAGAATTGAATAAACTCCTAAGTGCTAAAATAATTTTTCCTGTTAGACACACTCAATGGGTATCCAACCTCGTCCCAGTACGGAAGAAAAATAGGGAAATTCAACTTTGTGTCAATTTCCGGAACCTCAAAAAAGAATCTGACAAAGATAATTATCCTGTCCCTCCCATGGAACAGATCCTTCAACAAGTATCTGGTTCCGAGAGGCTATCCTTACTAGATGGTTTCTCTGGATACAACCAAGTCTTGATGTCCCTGCCATACCAATTAAAAACTACCTTCCGTACCCCGTGGGGAACTTATGCTTATCGCAAAATGCCCTTTGGATTGATTAATGTTGGTGCTACCTTTCAAAGAGCAATGGACATTGCTTTTAGAGGCTTAATCAATCACTCCGTAGTAGTCTACTTAGATGATGTGACCGTTTATTCTAAAAACAAAGACGATCATCTAGCTCACTTACGAGCCGTTCTGCTACGNATCTTTGCAGTAGAACAGGGTAAATTACTAGGATTCATTGTGTCTAGTGATGGAATGATTATTGACCCCGAGAGGACTCAAGTCATCGCTAAACTCCCCCCACCTACCTCCAAAAAATCCATGCAGTCTTTCCTAGGCCAGATTAATTTCATGAGAAGATTTGTCCCCAGTTTCTCTGAAATCGTCAAGCCTCTCCAGAACCTGATTAAGAAAGACACCCAATATCACTGGGGACCCACATAAAACCAAGCTTTCAATGCTATAAAGAAGGCCATAATAGACGCTTCGTCTCTCATGAGCCCTGATTTCTCTCAAGACTTTACACTCTATACTTTTGCCTCTGATCGTTCCTATGCCGCAGTCCTAACTTAGAAGAATTCCGAGAACAATGAAGTACCTATCACCTTTATGAGATCTGCTTTCAAAGGTGCTGAACTTAAATACCCAACGGTCGATCGGCAAGCCTACCCTATTTTCAAAGCAGTTAAGCATTTCTGGTCTTATCTTTTGAAGTCAAGGAAGAAGGTCATTGTCCCCTACCATGCCGTGAGGAATTTGTTAGTGCAAAAGGAGTTAGGAGAGAAAAGAGCCAACTGGGTCACCTCCTTACAGGAGTATGACTTAGAAATCACCCCAGCACAGATCGTGAGAGGCCAAGGGTTGTGTAAGTTGGTTGTTGATTCAGAAATAGGACAGCAAGAAGATAGTGATACGTCAAACCTAGAACAACGCGATCAGAGTTTGGTTTGTTGCACGCAAAACATCGTGAGTACTTGGTACGACGATATTAGATTTTGTCTTGAACATGGATCAGCACCCTATCACCTTGACCCTGCCAAAAGAAGAGCGTTGAGACTAAAGTCCGCCTCCTTTAATCTAGTTAACGGTATACTGTTTTGTCAGAATTTTGACAGCGTACTGATGCGTTGTCTTGAAAAAGACGAAGCAGAAAGATTCTTGCTTGAGTTGCATGCAGGAGAAGCTGGTGGTCACTTCGGTGGCGACACCACTTCTCATAAGGTTTTAAGAGCCGGTTACTACTGGCCAACACTTTTTAGGGACGCCCATGCCTTGTGCCGTAAATGTGTCATTTGTCAAAAAGCATCAGGGCGATTGCAAAAACCATCCTTCCCCTTGCAACCCGTTTCAGTCGATTCTCCTTTCCAGCAATGGGGCCTTGACATCATAGGTCCTATTAACCCTCCATCCTCACAACAGCACAAGTATATTGTGACAGCCACTGATTATTTTACTAGATGGTCCGAAGCTACTGCACTAAGAACTGTTAACACAAGTCAAGTGATCGCTTTTCTAAACTTGAATATCATCACTCGTTTTGGTATCCCTGATTGTCTAGTCTTTGATAATGCTTCATACTTTTCTTCTCTAGAGATGAGTGAGTTCACTTTGGAGAAAGGAATAAAACTGAAGTATTCTGCTAGTTACTACCCACAGGGAAATGGCTTAGCAGAATCGACAAACAAGAACTTGATCAAGATTATCAAGAGAACCGTGGCTGAAAATCACAAGAACTGGCACAATGCATTGCTTAATGCACTGTGGGCTGATAGGGTAACACCCAAAGCCACTATAGGTAACTCCTCCTTTTTTCTCGTTTATGGCAGAGAAGCCATTCTGCCACCTCACATTCTTCTTCCTTCGCTTCAATTGTCACAAAAGGTCCAAGAAGAAGATTGTCCCCCTTTAGAAAGCCGTATTAATGCTTTGATGAAGTTAGAAGAAGTAAGAACCCAAGCTAAGCGTAAGTTATATCAACATCAACAACTGATTAAAAGTTGGTTCGATTCTAATTCTGCTTCTGATAGGAATTTTGAAGTAGGCGATCTCGTCTTAAAGTGGGACAAACCACACGAAGGAAAGGGTGAGCATACCAAGTTTCAAAATTTGTGTCTTGGGCCATTTTTGATTGCTGAAAAGTTGGGTCCTAGTTCCTTTCGATTGCAGAATATTGAAGGGCAGCTTGACACCTATCCGGTGAACGGCCAAGCCCTGAAAAGATACTTCACCTGATTACTACCCTTGTATATTATGTAAATATGTCCTTTTGTTTTTATTTTTCCTTTGTTTTTGGTTTTGATTTGATTGATTAGTTTTGCATTTTTTGAAAAATATGCATATCTGTGCATTGAGCCATTCAGACAAAGACCATGGGAAAATTTCTTCTCTAAAATAACTTCTAAAAGATTGTACGAACATCAGTGATATATTTCTAAAACTGATATTTATGTTGGAAAATTTTATTGTTTGAAAGAAGTTTACTAATTTCAATCTTTGAGCAAGGTTTGTCATGATCATCTATTATCTTTTTACGCTGTCCCGTTTCCGTAAAGGAATGACTCAAAAGGATGCCTCCCTGTCATAGCAAGTTGTTTTGTAAATAAAACATTTCTGGAGCTGAATAAAGGATAGTGTCAAAAATTCTGATGAGGTCTGAAAAATTATGATAAAATATCAGGATTTTCAGCGTCACCCCGCTCAGCTATCCATAAAAGAAAAATAAAATAAAAATATTAATAAGAGCTGTGGGAAGTGTTTGTAAACCCGTCGGGATACTGAACAGGTCCGCTGGCAGTGGGTAAATTCAAGCATGGCGCCAAGACAACTTCGCCGGGGTACTGAACAGGCCCGCTGGCAGCGAAGCAATGTCAGGTACACAAAAATCTATAAAAAATTATAAGAAACCTCTTTAATGTCCTTTATTCTGATCTAGAGCTTCTTGACAGGATACAGACCTCGGAGTGGGTTAAATGGAAACCCTGTCGAGGCTATGAACGCCTGCTGGCAGTAGTGGCCATGCCAATAGTATTGAAGATTTTATCATTAATATCATGACTTGCTGATCTTAAGACTGTTATTAGTTTTCATCTTTTAAAACATCGCTGGAAAAGATGGTAAATGGTGATGTTTGTACGATTTTATGGTTGTTGTTTTTGAGTTGAAATTTTCTTTGCTGTCTTAATCTAAATTTATTTCTTTTGACAGAGATAACTGCTTCTCCCAGTGTGTCGCCATTGTTGGCAGCCAATTCAATTTTTTCCATTGTCGTATAAGCTGCCTACACCTATGTCTCCTGAACTTCAAATTATCATCGCATTTTGCAAATAGACAATATTTTCATTTCATGCGACACTTGCAAATCGATCTCGATTTAGTTTTCACGACTGTAAGCGTGAAAACTCCTCTATCGTTATTTGAACTATCATGGTCTTTTATTGATATTTTGAGTGGCACTTTACCTTTGGTTTATCATGTGCGCAACTTGATTTTTATTTAATTGGTAAAGCATTGAGCATATGGAGACTTGCCTAGTCATTGATTTATATATGGGTCATGGTTTATTTTTGTTTTTATGTATATAATGTGATCCTTATGATAAAATTTATGAGCTATTGGCTTATCGATTTCATGAAATCAATTGTCACCATGTTTTAAAACCTTTGATCAGAATGTTGGATTATGCAATGGCGCATTGGTTAAACATTTGGGTTTTGATTTAACGTTGAATGACAATGGTTTGAATTATTACAATGGCACATATTTAAATTTTGGGTTTGATTTCGTATTGAACATTCATGGTTTCCAATAATACATTGGTGCATTGATATTTGGGTTGGCCGAATAAAATGGTTTGAACGATGTCATGATTGATTGAACAACGTTGTACTTTGTCATTACTGCTATGCATGGCGGTGGATAATCCCACCACCCTCACACGCACACATTAATTTGCTTCCCCTTTCATCGTTCGCAGCTATTAGCCCAAACGACTTTGCTCCTGCGTGTTGTGGTTTTCAATCCAAACCCTGACCATGCGCCCGCACCATGGCTCCGGTCGTGAGGGCTGAACCCAATGGTAGCCAAGCATTGTTGATGTTCAACAGTGCTTACAGTGAACTTGAATAATTTGGATGGCTCCCGTTCATACAAAAGTTTGATGGGTTTAACCCTTGCGTGGCTCGGCAATTCGCATTAACCTTTGATGGCTACCGAGCCAAGGTTGGGGATGTCCAATTGGAAATTGACGAGCAATTTCTCAGTTTAGCTACCAGTCTGCCTGCCACTGGACAGAGATGGTCAAAAAATTGCAAAGTGGAAGAGGTCCCGTGGACATTTCTCTTCCATTCTCGAAGGGTGAACTCCTATGACAAAGGTTTGCCCGCAAATATGCTCAAGCAATGTTGGCACGACTTGCTGATGATAACCAAGCAGTTTATCACCTGGGAGGGTCGGTATGGGTTGGTTTTCTTATACCATCTTCGTTTACTCATGGTTTTCATGGGTTATGAGCTTAATATGCCTTATTACCTGCATAGGATCCTGTTTAAAATGTCTAAAAGATACAAACGGAATCAGGCTGATAGCAGCCTTTTTCACTTTGGGTTAATTAAAATGCTTGTTGTTTATCATTTGGGGTTACACCGAGACTATTGGAATGATTTTCTTATTCGCAATAATTTTGAAGATTCAAACCCACCACAGGTTGACAAACCTGTGGTGAGCGAGGGAAAGTATGTACCCCCGGTACCCTACAGTGTTTTGTTGCCTAAACCCCTACCTGACTCACCTCCCGACCTACCCCACTCTGTGACCAAGGAGGTCGAAACTGTTAAACCCATGGGCAAGAAACCTAAAGCCAAACCTACTACGAATTCCAAAGGCAAAAAGAACGCCTGATTAATCTCTCGCATAGCGAGAAACAAACCGAAACCTCCTGTCAACCCTGACCCTATCATGGTGAGTGAAGATTCCGACTCGGAGGTGGAACGTTACCTGGCAAGTGAGTATCCCTATTCAGAAGGTCTTTGTGCCAAACCTGCATACGATTTTGTGAAAAACCTACCACCTTGCTTGCAAAATGACCCTAATTACCCAGGCATCAAACTACCTTGTGAAACCCCCGGTGATTCGTCAAAACCCTCCCCTGCTCTACCTCAACTAGCTGTGCCACCCTGTGATCAGTGCGGCTCGTGGTTAGAAAGGTACTATCTCGATGTGCCAATGCTACAGTCCAGAATATATTCTCTGTAGGATCAAGTTGCAAGGCTTACCAGGCAAAGGGTTGAGCTTCAAACCACTGACAAGAAACAACGAACAATAGGTTCGATTTTTTTTAAGAATGTCGAGTCAGCTACAACAGTCGTGAACTCAAAGCTGGGATAGCTCGAGCAGCCTCACTGGTATGTCTATCACTTGTTTATATGACAAACTCATGGCTCTATTTGCAGCGTGGATTTGCTTTGACACATAAGCATGCATTATATGCATAGTTTCATTTTGATTAATTAAATTTCGTTTCACAGTTTAGTTTTGCTTGGATTTTATTCGATACAATTGATCGTGGTATGGATTTGATTGTTTTGATTTGGCTTAGATTGGATACTCTGTTGCTAATCGAAGTCGTTTCTATATTTTCTAAACACAGGTTGTTTCTGGTATTTCAATTTTGAACACAATCAATGTTTCGATTCGAATTGGTTATATTGTATACGATATGGTTGGCAATAATGGTTAACTGTTATGATTTTATGTTCCAATTCGAATACCATTCAATATGTTTCTGTTAATATGTAACCGAATCCCGAATAGAGACAAGTCCTAACAGTTATACCCAACCAATCGATTCGCATTGTTTTGTTTGACCGTGTTATCAGTTCGATTCATACTGCAACAAATATATTGTTTAAATTTGATTTGGGGAACGAAAGTGACTATACCCAAGATTACGATTTGTCTCTATTTTTAACTCAGTCATGATTTGCTTTGATTGTTGCCCAGTTTATGATTATTACTCCTATTGATGGTTGTGATCACTATTTGATCCTGTGTTGACTGTGTAACACTCAGCGATCGAAATCTATGGCGAAGTTTGGTTGATGTTGTTATGAATGTTTTATTTGACTATAATCATAACAGTCTTTCCATCTTGGTATTTGATTAAAACAACATGAATCTTATGCACATTGTTACAGCCGTAACAAATCGATTATGATTGTGTTGGATTACGATTGTGTTGGATTACATCATATCTTATACGATATGATTCACCATTGATTTCATTTGAATTGAAACAGTCTTGTTACTGTTGATCCGATTTTATGGTAACAGTGAAACAGAGTACTCCTACCTCTGTTTTCGATTGAATCACTTTCTATTCTGTTTAATTTAAATGATAAAATCATTTGAACCATTGGTGATTCATTTCTAATGTTTATTAAAATAAAATTGGATTGAATTATTTTAATGAGATTTAATTTGATATTTATTTGGTCCTGTATGCTATTTTAGACTAGCTACAGAATCAGATGATTCTGTAGCTGAGTCTGTAATATTAGATTTTTATTGTTTTGTTACTGAAATATCTTTCTAACTTGATATTTTTGGTCTATTGCAGATCAATTCGAAATGGCATTAGCTTTGATAAGCAGTTAGGGGATACTTCAAAGATTTCACTTGCATTTTAGTTGCTTAGTTTAGTTGATTTTGGGATATTTCCCATATTATGTAAAACAATTTGATATTATCCACAGGGAGGTTTTACCTTGTGGAGAGACTTATAAATACCTATCATTTTTGTAATAATGTTCATCCTCATTCGTGGGAGAACAAGTATATGGAGTTATAATACAGACTGAAGCAGAATTTGGTGTTTTGTCACAGCTTTAGCTTCTCATTATATCAATATTTTGTTTCATGTTGTGTATATCAATTTGTATATGGTTTATGACTACTTTAGCTATCTTGATCATGTGCAAATGATATAATTTTAATCACTGTAATTCATATCTGGTTTCTTCCAATTGTATAATGACATAACAATTGTCTAATTCAGTTTGTGAATGACAGGTTTATCTTCTTCATGAGTTGAATTATCAAATATAAGTTTTTGCATAACAGGTTTCCCTTATTGCAGAGATTTATAATCATAAGATTGTTATGATTTTTTATGTCTTGTTTGTCCTGTAAACAACTCAAAGAGCAGCACAGCCTATCGTTTACGAGAAGCTTCTGGACTAACCGGTGCGAGTTTACTTCCGCCGAACAGCTTCAAAGTTATCATACACAGGACAAATTAGGAGCGTTTCCAGGTCAATTAGTCACTTCTTTGTTTACTGTTCTTATTAACAGTTTAGTTTAGATATAAGTCTAGTTAGATTTATATTAGATTGTTTAATTTCAGTAAATATATGAGATCGTTTAATTTCAGCAAGCTTTATTTCTTATTCATAAAATATTAAAATCAAAAAACATATCTCGTTGTCTTAGGACAGAAAGCACACGAGTTTTGTAGGTTTTAATTAAATCTGTAGATTGTTTATATTGTATATTTGTGAATAAGTAATATAACTAGTAATTAGACAACTGATTAGTAGAGTTAGTGTAATAGTAATTAGTAGAATAGTTAGTGTAATTTGTATTTAGTTTTAGTTTATATAGTAGTTTGTTTCAATTAGATTAGTGTATTAGTTTTTTTTTATTGTTAGTTAGTTTAGTTCCTTTTATTTTAGTTTTAGTTAGTTTGTTTTAGTTAGTTTTAGTTAGTTTTATTAGTTTTAGATAGATTATTTAGTTTAGGTTAGTTTCCTCTTTGGTTTTCTTAGGACCTTAGGGCGGCCAACGAAGTCGTTAAACCCGTCAGGGTGGTTCATTCCAAATGGCTTGGGTTATTTAGACAACCCCGGACCGGTTCCACTCTCTCAGGAGAGTGCATGAACTACATGGTACATCCATTAGCATGTATCAAATTGATCTTAAAGGCACAATTTATGAGGCTGCAAAAGAAAATTTGCAGTACATGGAATTGGTAACAAAAATGTAGCAAGGTAAAATGCAACAAAAAGTTGAAGATTATGAATTGGGGAATCATGGAATTCTCATGTATAGGAACAAAATTTATGTACCCAATTCTCATTAATTGAGGAGTACGATCTTGAAAGACATGCATAATGTACCTTATGTTGGACACCCAAGATATCATAAAATAATTGCAACAGTTAAGAGCCAATATTATTGGCCAGACATGAAGAGGGATATTGTTGAAAACATTTCTAAATGCTTGGAGTGTCAAAAGGTCAAGGCTGAGCATAGACACCCAACTAGGTTGCTGCATCCATTACCCATTCCTGAGTGGGTGTAGGAAGTGGTGAAAATGGATTTCATCACCAAATTTCCCACAACAAGAAAGCAACATGATGTTATCATGGTGGTGGTGGACAAGCTTACCGAAGATGCCCATTTCATTCCTATGAAGGTTACTCACAAGGAAACCAATGTTGTTGATATTTATATGAGGTAAGTAGCACACTTGCATGGCATACCCAAGAAGATTTTGTCTGACAGAGACCCAAATTTTATTTCAAAGTTCTGGAAGGGATTATTCAAAGGGTTTAGAACAAATATAAACTTCATCACAACTTATCATCCTGAATCCGATGGGAAAATATAAAGGGTGAACCAAGTGATAGAGGATATGCTAAGTATGTACGTGATGGAAAAACCATCTAAATGGAAAGATCATCTACACTTGGTAGAACTTTCCTACAAAAATGGGTACCAAGCATCACTGAAGATGAGCCCATTTGAGGAACTTTATGGAAGAAAGTGAAACACACCAGTAAGTTGGGACAACCCAATAGATAGAGTAGTGATTGGGCCAGAGTTGCTCATATAAATGGAATATCATATGTTAAAGATTAAATAGAATTTAAAGGCTTCCCAAGACAGGTAGAAAAAATATGCTGACAAGGGTAGAACTCATAGGGAATTTAAAGTGGGTGATCATGTTTTCTTGAAGGTGAAGGCCAACAAAAGTTACCTGAAGTTGGGAAACTATTCCAAGTTGGCAGCCATATATTGTGGGCCATTTGAAATCCTGGAGAGGATTGGACCAATAGCTTATATGATTTCATTTCCTGCATCTATGTCTATACATAATGTATTCCATGTATCATTGTTTAAGAAATATATACTTGATGTTAATCATGTTATTGATTGGAATATGATTTAGGTGGAGCAAGAAAGCACTTTTCAAGTGCATCTGGTACACATTCTGGACCGAAAAATCAAACTTCTATGGAATCGAGCCATAGGGCTTGTCAAGGTCCAATGGACCTGGTACAATATTAAGGAAGCAACTTGGGAACATGAAGATGCTATGCGGGCATAATACCCGCATCTTTTTGAAGATTTTGAAAATCTTGTTGATGTTATGTAAATGAGTTGCATTGAGGACAATGAAAAAATAAGGGGAGGGATTGTAATACCCCAAGGTCGAGCTCCTGATGAATAAGGATGTTTAATGAAGTTTGTAGGTTGGTGAGCCAAGTATTTATAAGCTATAAGGCTTATGTGTTTATTAGGATGGAGAGCCTAGATGTTAAGGCCAATGAGCTTATTGTTGTATATGCAATTATGCATATCATTAATAAAAATGCATCGTTGCATGTAGACCAACCAAGAAGAAAGAGTTATGGGGGACTAAGATCCACTAGGAAGGGAAAGGGAAAGGGGGCTGAGATGCTAGGAAAAATGGACTAAGCTTGGGGGCTTAACCCAAGGGAATATTATAATGTATTTCCTAAATTACTAAGGTTTGGGAAATAAACCATTTTATCCTAAGTTCTTTTGGGGAGAGGAATGAGCTCTTGGAGAGCCAAGTGTCATTGAGGATGCATGCAATTTTATGTGGGAAATTCCATAGTTGTGAGGGGGGGTTCTCTCACCATTATGGGGAGACTGAGAATTCTTTCCATCCGTTTCCCCATTCACTCACGCACTAAGAAGGCACAAATTCATCCTTTTCCTCTATTGTTGAACCCTCTACCATCATGAACCTCTGTAATTTGTTGAGTCATCCCTTGCCTTACCCGATTTTTCTACTATGGTTACCCATTGGACTTAATATCTTTAAAGAAGAAGCAGGTTGTCAGGCCTTTGAGAAACTCTCTCTAGGTGAGAGAGGTTGTTTGGGAAGTGATTTCTCCTTGAGGGAGTCTAGAAGTAGCTACAGTGATTTGAGAATTCCTGATCCGGCCTGTTGTTGAAGCCTTGGAAGGGAAGTGGAGTAGTTGATGGACTATGTAATAGTGAAGGTGAATATTCCTAGGGTCGGACAGGCATGTGGGGAATGAGAGTCTATGAGCAGTGGGCGTAAGTAGGCTCCTTGGAGGGAATTATTCATGTTGCATTGTGCATTTTTCCGTAGTCTCAGCCTATACTAGGAATCCCTTTACCCTGGGTGGATTTTAGTTCCATCTTAGGGGTGAACCACTATTGATAGATTGGAGCAGTGTGGTCTAAGTCTGGGAGGTTCATGGAAGGTATGCACACAGTTGGTGGTCTTCTCATAAAACGATAAGTACCATTTCTATGTTAATTTGTATTTTTTGTATCATGTACATGTCTTTATATTTATAATAATGTCATGTGTTGTTGCATGTATGTTTTACTATGATTTCCACATGAATCTATGTATGAGAAGAATGTGTTATATCTATTAAATTTTTATTATATATATATTTTATGAGCTCGAATAGAGCATGCATATTCTAGTGGCCTAAGTCTGGGGTGTGCTACAGATTTGTATCAGAGCTTGGTTAGTTTGGTTTTGAGGTGGCGCTTCCCATCTTGGGTGGTTGGGGGCGCTTGGAAATTGGTATCAGATCTGATAAAGAGTGCTTCTTTTCAGTGGCTTGATTGTCTTGGGTGAACAGAATTGGTTTTGAAGTAGAGTGTCCCCACAAGGCAGCTCGAGTACGCTATAATGAGGAGGAAAGGAAGGTTTGTAGGTTTGGGAGGACACAATCTATTGGGCTTCCTTGGTGCATTGAGTAGCTTCCAAACAAGTCTGGGGGTGTGCCATGAGAAGATGGGCACGGATTTCATATTTGAGGCCACAGATAAAGAATTCCCTAAAGAAATCATTTGACATGCCCTCTGTTTTGAAAGCTAAGTGCTCAAATGTGTCAATAAAGTCTTCCATTGTCCCAGACTTCTTTAACTTGGTCAAATGACCTAAATGGTGGGTGTTAGAGCCAAAGTGGTCATAAAGTTCAACCACAAACTATGTCTAAGAAATATACCCTTGGCGTTCCTTTTTTCACCATTTCCACAAGTGCCATTGTTTTGAATCCAGATGTAGGACACCATAATGAAGCTTGGATAAATCATTAGTAATTCCATGCAAAGAGAAATAATGTTCCATTTTGGTGACCCATCATGTAGGATCTAATCCATCAAATTTGTTCATCTCAATTCTAGGAGGGAGGAGGTCTCGAGAAAAGTGAGTAGTGTGAGGGCCTTGGTAATGGGAAGAGTCATGGTCATCCCGATAAGATGGTTTTTCAGAAGAGGAAGGGTTCTATAAACAACCCGGGAAGTGTTCTTTGAGGTCTTTTATGTGGGAACATTGTTCCTTGAGGTCTTTGATGTGGAAACATTGTTCCTTGAGGATATCAATAGTTGAATTGACGGAGATAATGTTGGCACTGAGATGATTTATGTCTTCCTTGTTCTGGTGGTTTTTAGCAATCAAGGCATTGCGTTCTTGGGATCATGTGGTATTCATTTAGACAAAGGAGAAAGAAAAGGGGTCTGGAGGGGTGGGTGGGACCACGGAGAAAAAGGGTTTCAAATGATAGGTACCACTACAATTAGGGAGAAAATGGGGGTCCAAAGGGATAGGATCCAAATAAGGGTGTTGGAGATGGGTCGGGTCCACAAACAAATTTGTGTTAAAAATGATAGGTATCACTGGAATCAGGGAGAAGAGAGAAACCCAGTGGAATAGGTCCCAAATAAGTATGTCAACGGGAGTTATAATCCGACCTGAATAATACTACAGTGACTAAATGCCCAAATGCTTAATAGGAAGAAATGTGTACTAATTTTGAAACTAGAATGAAAAAGTCACAGTTGCGTAGCAATCGATCTTGTTTGTTCTAGTTTTTTTTTTTTGTTTCTTTCCCCAGGGGTAGGATATTCAAGGTTTTTACAAAAAAGGGTTTTCCTTGTGCTATAGCTCTTTGATATATGTGCGGAGTCCAACAATGGTACTCAACCCAATATCTCAGGGAACCAACTAAGGAGACTAGACCATGCCCTTAGTCGTACTACCTGACTATCCATGTACTAGAGAGTATCTTCCTGAGGGTTGTTCTCGGTGGCACTATAACAGTCAGGAAACCAATAATTTTATCTATGGAGGGATTCAGGCGATCTAAGATGATCTATATACAGGTGTTTTCTGATGTGCTGCCACTTGAAGGGGTACTGACAGGGGTTACAAGGGTGGCCAATAGATATGTGCTTAGGTACCACTTGTATTTCCTAGATGTATGACTCCCCGACCGTGGGTTTATGCATGTAACAACATATCTTTGTATCTTTAAGACACCATAATAGTCTCTACCCTAAAAAAAAAAAAATTAACACTCAATTTTTTGTCGAGGAAGGTGCTCTGATACCACTTGTAGTATTCCAGATATAAAATACTATGTAGAAAAAAAATATTTTATCTAGAAATTGCAGAGACGTAATAATATAATCAAAACAATAGAAAAATAATACTAGAATAACACGATAAATAGAACTTTGATTACTGACAGAAATTTTGACTTTCCTCTTTGATGGGGAAACCTCCAGTAGAGCAGAGCTTTATTAAAATAATATCCAAGACAATATTTTTCATACCCTCTACTTCTATTTATACTCTATCTATCCAAAAGAACAATCTAGAGGAAGATCCTTCTAGAAGTGGAAGCTTCTATTAGGTCTTCTTACATTTGACTTATTCTTCCTTATTGCTATGCCTTATTAATATTGGCCTTTATTACATGGAATTATATTATTCTACCTACGTGAGGGGTTAGGGAGGTTAGGTACCTAACACTAACACCAAAGTTGATGGGGACTTATCTTCTATGAATTTATCAATAAAGGTTGTCTCAAAAGTATTCCAACTGGTAATAGAATCTTGGGGTAACGAAAAATAACAGGTGGGTTCTTTACCTTCAAACGTGTAAGGAAAGATCCAACAAACAACATCCTCATGTTTTAGATTTAACAATATAACATCAAGCATGAATTTATTTATGCGGTCTTCAGATGAATCCTTTTAATTAGGGTCAAATTTCGAGAGAAACATCTCAGGATGCTTAGGAAAGGGATGAATTTCTCTAGGAACTCCAACAACATCCCAGGCTAACCATGACCTATTATTTGGATAATTTGCATTAGTTCTGGTCATACTTTCAGGATTCTCTGGATTTTCTTCTTTAGGTTCTCCTTCAGGTGGACCTTTGGGAGTTTTATGTGGAGAATGTGATGGACTAGACTATTGACGTAGTTTTCTTCCTTCTATGTGAGATTCTTCATCAACCATTTTATTCTCCCAAAAGATACAAAATTCTTTATTCCAACCCTCTGGTGTTTCATTTCATTCCTCTAATTATTCAACAATCTCTTCTTTTTGTGGCTACTTTGAGCTCCCAACAACAATATGTTTCCCTCTGTCCCTTTTATTAATTGTAATAAAGTTATTAATGGGGGGTTTGGTGGATCATTTTATGGGTGATTTTTTGAATGATTTAATTGGTGGTTTTGTGGGGGTTTTGGTTTTTCCGAAACAGTTGGAACTACTTCCTTTTTTGTTTTAACAAGCTTACCTTTATTATCTCTAGGTCTAATTGATTTATTCATGGAAATCATGCATGACTAGGACTCATGAAGACTCACTAAAGTGAATAAGCAAGTTCTTACCTCTCATCTCGTTGTCTTCACTCCTCCTTGTCCCAAATGTGTGAACAAACAAAATGAAAGAAAAATTCTAAGAACCTTTTTTTTTTTTTTTTTTTTTTGTCTTTATGTATGAGAAAACTTACAAAAATCATAAAACTTTCAAAAAGAAAAATCAAGATACTTACAAAAATTAGAAAATGTGCAAACAACAATAACCTTTGAAAAAACAGAAAACTTGTGATTTCCAAAACCAATTCCCAAGCACATCCTCAGAAACGACATCAAAATGTTAGGTTATTTAGTTGTCAAAATTCTGAAGCAATTATTTATCAATCCATGGTAAGTAAACTTGTGAGGTGTAAGCACTGTGTGTGCAAAACTAGCTTTGTATTCACTTGATATTCCTGTAGAAAGGTAAATCTAGTGAAAAATTAAACAAAGGACTTCATATTTTAACCCACACTAAATATTATTCTCCATGTAAATGACTTATCTAACCTTCAATTGGTAGAAATGCAGTACATATTTCTACACTATGTGCTTCTCTGTGAATATACTTTGTTTAGTCAGATAGTCTTAAATTTGAATGAGACACCTTAAATTATGAGTTATACACTAATTTTAAACTAAATGGATCAATCCAAAATCGATAAATGAATTCTTTGTAAAATGAAAAGACTATACTGTCATAGACTTAGTTCAAAATTTTAGATATGGTTTTAACCCAATTGTAATTGTGGTAACTCATATTATAAAGTTCGTTCAATTATAAGAATTGAAAGTTCTTTAATAATAATATTTTGATCAATTTCCAAGACCATACTGATAAAGAACCTTGCTTGTGAGAAAATGACTTCAATTAAAATTCATTCATTATGATAACCTACTTGTAGACTTAACTTTCAAATTAAAAGAATTACCAGTAATTACAAGAAATTACAGTATTTCTTGTAATTGCAGAAAATTATAGGAATTACATGTGATTACAAAACTTTTTGTAATTGCATATAATTACAAGAAATTATAGGAATTTACATTTGATTATAGGAAATTACAAAAAATAAATTACAAAAAATAAAGGAAATTATAGAACAAACAAATTATAATGTAAATATCTAATATAAAGACACAACACATACCAGGGGATCCTCCTAGGATATGCTACCAAGTAAACTCAGATCACTAAGAAATAGCTAACACGATGAATGGATCATAAAATTCTTTGTATTAAATATTTTTAAAAGTTACGAGTTACAAAATAACTCTCTCAGGAGAAATATTGATACCATCACTAACTTCTTACATTATCTGAATTTTGTTTTATAGATTTTACATAGACAAACTCGAGTATGATCATAATAACATTATGTTCCTAGATATGTGTAGAAATTACAGTCAGATATCGTATTGAGCATGAGGAATAGGAGATACATTATTTCTCGTGTTGTTTCCTTAATTATATGAATGGGAAATCAGTTCAATCTCCTTTAGCTTCGAACCCTATAATCTAGGAACATGATCATAGGTTTTCCAACTATATTTTGTAGGTTTTTATAATCTTATTGCTAAGCTTACTAAGTTTTGACCATGAGGTTTCAAACTACTTGAAGGTGGAAAGATGGATGTCTCATCATCTCAGGATATCTATGAACAGTTTCCAAGTGTCATATCTAATCTTTATGGAGCGCATCCATGCTAATCTTTGACTCATTGCATGAATTAATTCATGTAATATTTGTAATGCTGGTAAAATAGCGAGTAAAATTATTTTTAACAATGTTTATTAACCAAAATCAAGAGATTTCATTCAAAAACAACTTATTACCTTTATCATGTTCATTATTCCATTATTCTAGTGAAAATGGACAAAAAGGTCAACATTTGGTCAAAAGTGAAGGTAATTTTGGCTTGATTGGAAATGTGAAAAGAGAGTCAAAACTTATATATATATATATATATATATATATATATATATATATATATATATATATATATATATATATATATATATATATATATATATATATATATATATATATATCTATAACAATATTATGTATGTATGTATGTATGTATGTATGTATGTATGTATGTGTATGTATGTATGTTTGTATGTATGTATGTATGTATGTATGTATGTATGTATGTATGTATGTATGTATGTATGTTTGGTTGAATATTGATTGTATGTACTCACTCGTTCCTTAATCTACGAGATCATTGCTTATGACTCTCATCACCATGAATTTTTTTATAATTTATTTTGACCATCAATTTCTCTTCTGACCTCATACATTGGGGGCATCTGTTATAATTGTATTTTCCACTATATGTTTTGAAAGCATGTTATTAGAGGTTACGAGGCTAGAATTACATAATTGAGTAAAATTCTCATAATTATTTCACAAGGAAATAATTATTTTGTCACAATTTCATAATTATGATTCATGAAATAATAGTTATTTCATAATTTAGAAAAAAATCATAATTGAAAAGAAAGTTCATAGTGAGTTGGAAAAAGGTCATAATTCAGCATGGAAATTTAGAAATGGACCATAATAGGTTTGAAAAATATCATAATTGATCATGGAACTAGTGCATGACTTGTAATTGCTTAGTTCACATTCCATCAATCTTATATATAACTTGCAATTGATTGGTTCTCATATCATAAGTACATCAAGGAGGAGCATGAGGAACCTAGAACCAGGAGGAGCCTTCAATCAGGAACTCAAGGTAAAATTTTTGATTGATGTAATGGTTTTTCATTGTTTATCTAGATCAACATGATTTCCCCCTTATAGTACTACTGTTCTCAATTGTTGATGATAGATATGATATTTCCTTGAGTAGATCATATTAGATCTATTCTATAATTTAATTACTTAATGCTTGAAGGTTTGTAGATTGGTATTTGTTGTCTCCTTATGTGAAGGAAGCAGGTTGCAAGAGATGGAGTTGGATATCTAGAGCTACATAAATCAAGATACGTAAGGAAAACCATTGGAAAAAAGGTATACAATTCTATCTTCTTGCCCGAATAAGGAAAAAAAATGATAATATTTAGGGAAAGTCTTGTAGTGGTCTATCATGTTGTCTGTACTAAATGAAATGGGATCAATGAGATATCTCACTTATATGTAGGTGAGATTCTCTTTAATAAGGGAACATTGATATTCCTATGATGTTTTCAGTTCAAGGATTTTAAAATGGTATGCCAACACAACATTGAGTTGGACTTCATAGATACTATAACTCATGATATGTAAGGATACCTAGTCCCATGGGTTTAGTAGTGTTTCCCTTTTTACTCCTTTCTTTTGTTTGTGACTGACTCTCTAGGATGAAAAAATCCACAGTTAGAATTGAGGGAGTTTGTTCTATTCTTAAACTATTTTTCTCCTATTGTTGAAATAATTGTCATCTCTACATTTCCTTGTTACATTGCCTCGATCAAAACCCCCCAAACTATTGTGGAATTTATATGCAACTGATGCAAAAATGTTGTAGCAATTGCATCATTATATATACCAAGTCTTTCAAATAACTCCAACCAACTAGCTTGTTGGAATATCTGCTACACTTTGGAGTTATTGATGATTAAATTAGTATATGTAGGATCCCTTTTATTTAGTGCTCCACCCATTGTTGTTGGTGTACTTTATAGTTGGCTATAGCTTATGTAATATTTTGTTCTCCAACCATAGAACCTTATTGTGAAATATATTTCCTACTAGTGATTCTCTCTTCTCTATTGTAATTGACCAAGACTACTAACCTCTACAAATCTCTTATAGGTTAGTGATATGTGCTTACTACTCATTCATGCAAAATCCATTTCAAATTTACTACAATGGTGGAGGGTTGGAGAATCTTCCACATCCATAATTATCCATTAGTATTTTTCAATAACCACATATTATTTCCATGGTGACCAATAATCAATTGGAATAATGGAGAACTAATCTATGTGATTAATCACTACTTATCATGATGGTAGCATTAAACTCATGATTAATTGCATTCATTACAAATAATTTATTGCTTGGTATTTCTAGTTGCAAACTTTTCCCACAAAATTGGTAGTGCAAGTTGGCATGCAAGATAATGAGCTAGTAGAGATTTCATATTGAAGCAATAGTTTAGTGGTTGGAAGGTTGACAAAAAATTAAAATGTATTCACACAGTGTGAATGTTGGTGAATACCTCCACCCAACTTAAACACCAGAGTGTTTTAGGTCATCTATAGGTATGGTACAGGTGTTGATGTACATGGTTGATGATGCATTGAATACCTATACATGGTTGAATGTATAGGTATGGTATAGGTGTTGATGTACATGGTTGATGTGCATGGTTAGCACATGGTTATGGTATAGGTTGATGTGCATGTACACGGTTGATATACATGGTTGGTACATGGTTGATGATACAAGTTTGTTTCATGGTTGATGCACTTGTTATGGTGCATGGTTGATGCACTTGTTGATGATATAGGTTGAGGTATAGGTTGATGCATAGTACAAGTTGGTACTTGGTTGAGACAGGTATCTTCTAATGATATGTAGTGATATTGGTACATGCTTGGTAGAGGCATGTGTTGGTGATGTTAAGCATATGGTTTGAGATATACTCTTGGTGATATTGGCATGAGTTTCATGTGGATGAGAGTGGATTTTGTTTCATGGATGAGACAGTGATTGGTTGGACAGGTTGGTGTGATAGTGATAAGTTGTTGGCGCTATGCACAGTTTGTAAGACCATAGGTTCAATTTATCTATGACAAAAAAAAAACATCAAACACCGATCCTTTCGGCATAGCCTTCTTGCACAGATGAAGTCTCACCCAAGGATATATGGGGATTTTGAGAGCCAGGTTTCTACAGTATTGAGGGAATAGGAAGTGATCATTCAGTTCATTCTTTCTTATTATGTCAATGTGTGTAACTCAGTTCTTATTCAATATTAACTTACTTGTGTTACATATTCCTATAATCAGTATCCTCTAGATTCATATATACTTCATGGGTGTAACAGTTATGATTATTGTGAAAAACATTCAACATGAGATAAAACTAATCTACTATGAAACCATCCATAATCCATAAGAAAACATATAAAATAAAGGAAACACAAGATTCAACATCATCTCTTTTGCATTCCTTTATTCATTCTCCTCATCAATAGACCGTCACATTCAAGAAATCTAGACTCAACTTGGGACCGAATAGATCCGCACAAAACATAACCTCACAGAACCCTTAATACATATCATGGACCAGAATGGAACCTCTATTCTTCCAACCCGTTACATATTTATACAACAATCTAGGGATAAAAACCTTAATCTTTTCATCCCAAAAATATCCCATTACAATGCATGGCCAGTTCAGTTAATTGGTTGTTTGGTTGCTTTCTTATGCTTTTCAATATGCTTTTCTTTATTTATCCTTATGTGTTCTTTCCTCCTTCTGTGCACTATTTTTCTAGATACCCATAGTTGTGCGCTCCCTAGCTTTCCTTATTCTTCAGTGCACTTTTCCTATACTTAGTATTTTTCCCAAAACTCTGTTCAAAACTGTAAAAATGTTTCCAAAAATACCTATCCAATAGGCCCCCAACACTCACATGTGGCTTGTCCCGAGCCACTCAGGCTTGTTTCCTTCTCTTCCATGCTGAAATGAAGTTCCGCAAGGAATCATTTTCTACCTCCACCTCCTTGATAATTGTGGCCTCTTTTAATGTTACCTCTTCTTCCCCCTACATGGTCAAGTTTGTAATTTTTTCCTCTGCTTCAGTCGCTGCTTGCTTGACCTTACCTTGCACAGTGACAAACTCTCCAATTACTCACACTGCTTCTTCCTGTAGTGGTCCAAGTTTCTGTTGAAGGATATTTTGTTGATCCCTCATAGTCTCTACCTCCATGTAGTACTGCCTCTATGCTAAAATGGATATCATCCTCTTTGTTAGTGGAAGTGTCATTATATTTTGTGAAGCCTGATGTGCTCTCTCTTATGATTCCCTTAAGCGTGCTTCCATTGCCTTCATTTATGGGTCTTCTACCAACTCGGTCCATATCTATGTGCTCTCTTCATGGATCTTGGCACATTATTCTTCTACTTTCTTAATGTTGGAAACCGCCATCATTGTCGTTCTCTCTCTTCCTTTGTGCACCTCTAGTGGCGTTCCTAGTGTGTTATGTAATTTCAAGTCCTTAATATACTCTCTGAAGGACTTGATGACTTCACCAATATTTAACACTTGTTCCTCCATAGTAGATTGTACTACTATGGGGACTTCTGGTATAGCCTTGTATAACTTTTGGATAGTTTCTTTGGTTTTATATGCTATCCCTTCAACTTCCTACTTTTCTTGTAGGGCTATCTTCACCCTCTCTTCACCCTCGATTTTTTCCTTTGTGACCTCCACTACTTGGCCTTCAATGTCCTTCTTTAGTTAGATTGAAGCCTTCTCTTGTTGTTGTAGCTGATATCTCTCATCCATCATTTTGATATACTCTTGCTCTACTTCATGTCCTTTGTTCTTAATATCTTGTAGTAATCCTATCTACAAGTCTTGTATCCTTTGCATGGGAAGCTTTGATACAACTATGTTAAGATGGCCCAAGGTAGTTACTTTCTCTTTTAATTCTCCCATTGGAAACTCCAAAGCATATTCATCAATTTGTAAGGTTCTATTCCCTATGGTTATCTGTGTGAGGGTCAGATGCATGCTTTCTACTTCTCTCCTTCGCACCATGGATGGTCCTTCCCCAGTCCTCTAATATTTTGTGATGCTTGCTACTTCCAACATTTGTTTGAGTGCTACCAACTAATCTTGTACTTTCTTCTATTGATCTTCTTGATTCCTTGTTGTTTCTTCCCATATTTATTTTGTGGTATCATGTATATACTAACCAATTCTTTCCATATCATCATTAGTTAATATAGAAAATGGGGTATGTCTCTTTTCCTTAACTTTCTTGTGCACCCATTCTATTTTTTCTTCCCCCTTGTCCTTCCTTTGTGTACATGCTTCTGGGACTAGTTGTGATGCCTATATTGTGGATGGGCTAGGCCTATCACCTACTCTATTCATCTGATCCTTGTCTTTCTCATCACCTTGATCCTCCTCACTTTTGTCATGCTCCTCTCCCTCATCTAAGTGCTTTGTTTTCTCGTTGGTGGAGACAATCCTCTGAATTTTGGTGGTGACATTTGTTTTCTGTGACAATTTCCTAGATTAGATATGTGTCTCTTTGTGATTCTTTGTGGCTTAGCTCTGGTAGCTTGGCTCTGCTCTCCATTTTTATCTAGTTTGCTCAGGCTTGCATGCAACAATTACTGAGACTTCACGACTTCCTGTTGTTTTTGTGTCTTCATGCCAACTGTAACTATCTCATCCTACCTTAAATTTCTTGTCCAATCCACGACCAAGGGTAATGAGTTGTCTAACAAAATTCAACTTTATTACCAAATCTGATGTGTGATTTTCCCCTCATACTACCACTCTGTCATGATTTCTGATAGATTTTATGATTTCATACTCTACAACACCTTTATGACATGTCACTCACCCATCCATCATTTTAATGCTTTCATGATTTTAACGGTCTTGATATTGCAAAACTGCACAATGACTCTTACTGTTGAATCAGTGTGCTTCAAAGTATATCTCTTCTTGTATTCTTTTGTGAATTGATGCAATTCTATTCTAATATGAGATAACCATTCCTTCTGCACAATCTCCAAGGCCTTGTACTTTGTAATAGTTTTATTTTTGTTGTATCTACCTTTTTATTTGATTTTCTTCCCCTTTCTACTTTTTATTTGTTTCTCCTTCCTACTATGATAAAAAAACTATAATACATGGGTTCTGGCACACCCCAATTTATCGCATAGACTGTCGGTCATCTCTATAGATTTTCAAATGACTTCCATTCACCATACCTCCAATAACTTCTCCATTCAAAGTTTCCAACCGAACACCACCTATCTTTGTTACGTGTTGAATAACATAGGGTCCTAACCAGTGCATTCAAACATTTCTCGGATGTTGCATGAACTTGTTTTCATAGAGTAGTACTAGATATCCCACTTGAAACTTTGTTTGTTTTATGTGTCAATCATGCCATGCTTTCTCTTGAGCCTTTTGAAATTATTGATGAAATCATGCGACAAATTGATCTTCCTCAAGCTATACTAATTTTTCCAATCTCTCCTCTATTGTGCCACTATCTGATAGCTCCATGATTGTTGCAATGCGCGGGATAGGTAGAATGAAGTCGATTGGCATCATTGCTTCCTACTTAGAGACCAATATGAAAGGTGTGTTACCAATCAACTTTTCACTTGTGGTTCAATAAGACCATACCACTGCAGGAACTCTCAAGTCCCAGTCATCTCTCCCTACATTGAAAATTTTTGTTAAGGCATTCACTAGGATTTTATTGAAAGCCTCCACTGTTCCATTAGCCTGAGGATGATACAGGGTACTCTTCTGATGATGAATTTGGAACTCCTAAGTCAATGCTACAATTGTATTATTTAGAAAATGTGCACCTTGATCACTAAGTAATATACATAGACATACAAACTTTGTGATTATGTGCTCAAAACAAAAACCCATAGTATTCTATGTAGTGCAATATATAATTGGGGTGGATTATTCCCATCTTGTCAAATACTTCATCACAGTGATAATGTACCTTTCACCTAATCTTCTTACTTGTGGATTGATTGGTCCTACAAAGTCTATGGCCAACTTATCAAATGCTTGCAATGTAACATGTGGATTAAAAGGAATTTCATCCCTCCTAGATGACTTTCCCGCTCTTTGACATACATCACATGACTGACAGTATTCCTTCACATCTTTGTGAAGTGTAGGCCACGAAAGTCTTACGCACAAAATTTTTTGTGCAGTTTCTCTCCTCACATAATGTCTTGCAATCTTGTCATGTGATTCTTCAATTATCATCGATATCTTGTGTTCCAACATGAAGTGCCTCAATATTCCATCTACACCCAACTTGTATAAATTTCCTACAATGAACTGATAATTTTCTTCTTTCACTACCAATTGCTTCTTTTGTGCAACCATCATATATGATGGAGCCATACATATACTTAGAAACTGTATGATTCCTGAGAAGTAATCATCCACCATATTCATTGTAAACAGTGTGCATAAGGTAAGTTTTCATCTAAATTGTCTGCATCTTCTCCTAATAATATGTGCGATAGATGATATGGCCCAACATTCATCTTCCTTGGTTTCACTATCACCTCAAAATCATATTCCTGGAACAATAGTATCCATATGCATATTCTCCCCCCCAACATGGCTTAATGACTAAGTATTTTAATGCAAAATGGTTTGTATACTTCCAAAAGTGAGACCCCAATAAGTAATGTCTGAACTTTGGTAGCGCATATGCCATTTCCAACCCTTCTCATTCCATGGTAGTATAGTTCTTCTCCGCTATATACAACTTCCTACTTGCAAAATCAATTGGATGATATATGTCTTCTTCCCCTGGTTGAGACAGTACTGTGCCCAATGCTATGGACGATTCATTTACATGTACATGGAACTCTTTGTTCCAATCTGGAAATATCAAAATCAACGCAGTTACCAATTTTTGTTTTATGGTGTCCAACCCCTTCTGACAGTCCTCGTTCCATTGAAAATTTGCTTCCTTCTTTAGTAACTTTTTCGTCTGTGTCATGATCTACTCATATCCTTTGATAATTTTTTTATAATAACATGGATGACCCAACATTTCCCTCAACTGTATGACTTATGTAGGAGGTTCAAATGACATAATTACTATGATCTTGGCTGGATCTACTAATAGTCCCTACTTGCACACTACATGTCCCAAAAAAATTCCAAATGGTGCATAAAAAATACATTTCTTCAAGTTCAGTGAAATATGACATTGTTTTCACATGTCCAACACCATCCTGAGTACTTCTATACGATCCTTCAGTAGACTGAACACAGTCTAATCATCCAGGTACACTTCAAGGAACTTATGAATAAATTCCTTGAACTTTGCTACCACTACTTTGGAAAACACCATCGGTGCATTCTTCAGTCCAAAGGACATGCATGTATACTAATAACTTCCCCACTCTGTTGTGAAAGTGTTATTTCTTCGATCTTCCTACGCAATTTTTATCTGATGGTACCCAAAGAATCCATCTATGAAATAATAAGTCTCTTTTCCTTCTACATTCTACAGTACCTCATCTATGAATGGTGTTGGAAATGGATCATGTAAACATGCATCATTCAGATTCCTCATATCCACACTGATCTTAATCCCTCCTATCTTTGTTTCTTGCATGACCATTGGACTAATCCATTCGAATTCTTCTACTGGTTCAATAATCCGTACATCCAACATCCTGTCCAGTTCAAAGTTTACCTTCTCTTTGTACTTTGTGTTAGAAAAATAGGATCGTGGAGCAATAAAATAAAATGAATGCGGAAATAAAACACAGAAGATACACAATAAAATAGAGACATAGATATGCGTGGTTCACCCAGTGTGGGCTACATCCACTAGAGAAATTTATGGGTCCTTCCTTTTTATTATCAGCAAAATGAAGGGATACAACATACAACACACCTACTATAACTTCCTCTTCTTTCTCTCACAGTATCCTCTCTCAGAATACAATATTCAAAATAATACATAGCTGCAATACAATTCCTTCATAAAAGAGGGTTTCCTTCAAATGAAAAAATCCCTAAAATAACTTCTACCGTTAGATATGTGACCTTATAATGAATGGTCCATATTGACTATGAAATTACAATATTTTACAAGGCAAATTTTCACAAAATTTCACCTCATGGGTGTTTCCCCTGAATCCCCCACTAGGGGGGGGGGATAAAAAAATTGTCACTGCCCCCTCGTGGACCCCCCTAGTGAAAGTTGTGGTGGGGAAATCACCCCCATACCCCCCCATTAGGGAATGTGGTCCAAGCATGGATTAAAAAAACATCTGAATCAGGAAGATAATCACCCTCCACTAGGGATGATTTTAAGGATGCAAATTTATTTTAAAATTTAGAAACCTTGGCTAATCTTACTAATCCTTCATATGCCAACTGAAAAAATTTTGGTGATATTTTTGTAAAAATATTCAAATTTCTAAGGATTTTATATAGTTTGTATAATTTTTTAGCGATTTTTAAGGTAAAATAATTTTATCCTATAAAATTTGGGTGAATCATTTAGAGAATAGAGAATCTTTTTTTGGGAAAAACCATGGAAAATTATCCCATGAGCGAAATTTAGCCCCTAAAATCATACCTTTCCACAACCAACAATCTACCACTTGGAGACTGATCACAACAACTCCATTATTTCTTACCTTCTAGACTATGATCGACCTTGGACTTGTAAATTTTTTCATCTTCACCTTCATGCTTGAAGACCAAATGAAACTGAGGAGGAACTCAGTTTCTCCCTATTCACTCCCTTTGTTAACATGTCTACACGATTATGCCTAGTATGTATATTTTCCAACTTGAAATGTCCATGTTCTAAGACAGATCATATGAAATGGTACCTGAGTTGTATATGATTAGTCTTGGAATGGAAGGTTGAGCTCTCTACAAGATGAATGGAACTATCATTGTCACAATACAACCTACTATTCTCCTTCTTCTTTCCCAATTCATCCATAAACCTTTGTAGCTAAAGCATCTCTTTACTAGCCTCTGTAGCAACAACATATTATGCTTCCATTGTTGAAAGTGAAATAACCTTTTGCGGTTTTGAAATCCAACTTATTGTTGTTCCACCTATAGTAAAAATATACCATGTGTTGGTCTTGCTTATATCTTTATCAGCTGCCATATATGAATCAACATATCCATGTAGAACCATGTCTAAACCTCCAAAACATAATGCATGAGTAGCAATACCTCTCAAATACCTTAGAATCCACTTTACTTCCTCCCAATGTTCTTTACTTGGATTGTTCATATACCTGCTCACAAGTCCCACTAGATGTTCAATATATGGTCTTGTGCAAACCATCGCATACATCAAGATTCCAATTGTTTATTAATAAGGGACCATGGGCATGTATTCTATCTCCTCTTGTGTCTTAGGACACATTTCCTTAGTTAATTTGAAATGGCTGGCCAAAGGTGTACTAACTGGTTTTTCATTTTGCACTCTAAACCTCTCCAACACCTTCTCTATGTACTCACCCTAAGACAATGTCAATTTTCAGTTTTTCCTGTCTCTTTTATTCTCATACCAAGTATTTTCTTTACAGCACCCAAATCCTTCATTGCAAATGATTTATCTAATTTCTTCTTGAGAACATTTATATCCTGCATATTAGACCCTGCAACAATCATGTCATATACTTACAATAGAAAGATAATATAACTTCCATTTTCTATCCTTTTAAAATAAACACAATGATTATAATGGCATCTACTATAACCTTGTTATGTCATAAACTAGTCAAACTTCAAATACCACTTCCTTGGAGCTTGCTTTAGGCCATACAATATCTTCTTCAACCCGCATACCAAATTTTCCTTCCCTTTGACCTCATACCCCTGTGGTTGTTGCATATAAATCTCTTCCTCCAAATCTCCATGGAGAAAAGTTACATCTAATTTTTCAAGATGAAAATATTCTACTGCAATGAGAATTAAAATAGTCATAATTGAAGTCATCTTAACAACAGGAGAAAATATTTCATCAAAATCTATACCTTTCTTTTGTGCAAACCCCTTTACAACAAGTCTATCCTTCTACCACTTTTTTCCTCCATCTTCTTCCTTCAACTTGTAAACCCATTTATTCTGCAATGTTCTTTTACCTATAGGCAACTGAACCAAGTCCCAAGTCTAGTTTTTAACCAAGGAATCCATTTCCTCTTTTATTCCTTTCTCCCGCTTCTTTTTAGTGTCTACCTGCGTTTCTTCTTCATAAATTTCTGATTCACCAGAATCAATCAACAAGAAATAATACAATGAAGGAGAGTATCGTTCAGGGGTCTACTTAACCTAGTAGATACTCTAACAACAATTTCAGGAGTTTGAGGTACCTGCTACTCCTATTGTCATACATTTTGATTTTTTTGGTACTATTGTAGGTGAATCCCCCTATGGACAAGTGTATTCCCTCTTAGTCTCTAGACTCCTAAGGCCAAGACAGAAAAATGCTTAACATGGACACTGAATTTCATTTAGATATAATCAAGCTAATAAATGAAAGAGAAGGAGAAATATATGTACCTTATTAGCGACGTTTTTCCTTGCAAAGTCCTAGATGAGCTTTGATCCTGAGCTCCCTGATAGGTCCTGTAGGACAAACAAAGATACAATGGACTTCAATCCTTTGAATGAAGGTGCAACAACTTCTTCCAATTCTCTTTGTCCAACCCTTTTGCTCAAGTAATCTATGCTGATTGCTTTGATGAAATCTCACTCATGGGATCATAAGTGTCACATGTCCAATCTCTTTTGTTCATACCACTTACAGAATCATAAGTTTGGTATCAATATCTAGTCTCTATCCATGTACCTTTCACCATGAGAAGGCCTCCTTATATAACCTTGGAGAGGTCCAACCACTTGAGGGATCTTTGGGATGAGTTAAAGATTCCTCTCCTTCAGTTGCAGATCTTCCCTAAGATTATTCCTTGACCATCTATTCGAATCCAACTACCTTTAGGAATTGAGGGATTCTTCCCTGATTTGCCTCAACAAACCCAAAATTTGCTAAAAAAAGGGTAGCGCTCCCCCAAAAGGGTGCATAGGGTGCTCAAACACTCCCCCAAAGAGGTTCAGGGAGTGCCAGCACTCCTTGACAGTGGGTAGGGGAGCGCTCCTCTCCAAAATCCATTTGTTTGTGGTTTTTTCAATGGAAAAAGTTTTGTACTCCCTGTCAAGTGACTTCTCTTCTTCAAAACTAGTCTTTGGGTGTCTTAAGTGTATTTGTGATGTCTTTAGAGGCATGAAATAGGCAAGAAGGCAATATATTATTTGTGACACTTGCAACACTTGTAGTTAAGATGTGACACTTACAACACTTGTAATGATGACACTTGTGACACTATCAAAGTGAGTAATTTTGAGGTGTAACAAATTGCCCCCCAAAGTACAAAGTTAGAAGATGATTATGATTGAATTACTTTGTAGAATTTTTCAAACAAGGGTATGGACATAGAGAAATCAAAAAAAGCTGCACACGACCATCAAACAAATATTATGACATGTTTCAAAACCCAAGGCAAGCATACCTATGCTTGAGTGATAAAAACTTTTTAGGTATGGCCGCCATAAAATACACTGTGAATCCATAATTATATTGACAAAATGGTATAGCCATTGCAGATACAATTTGGATCTATACTTCTATGACCTGAACTGATCGTAGCCACGAAGAATACACAGTGGGTATACAAGATGATAAGACATAGCCATGACCAATACAAAGTTGATCTATGTAACAGTATATGTGTCATAGTTAAAAATAACTCCTTCAAAACCTGGGGAAAGTATACATAAGAGTGAAAACTCAAGCCAGGTTCTTCTTACCTATCCTGATGTAGTACGAATCTAACCATGTGAATAGATGTATTGATGTCGAACATGGTAGAAACCACTTGATTACCAGTCAATGATGTAAACCGTTAACAAGCGCAAGGGAGATCACCATTGATGTCAATGATTCCCAAGGTACTCTAGTACATTCCAACGAATGTGAATGAATGAGATGAAGTTGAACATCCATGGAATCATTCAATCAGAGGTCAATGATGTAAACCCACTTTCGGACATGAGGAGGCCTGCCATTGAGGCATGCAGGTCCCAAGGTACTAACTCATTTCTAATTCTTGTTCCCGGGTAATGTGTTGAAGTCGACAGGAATAGACTCATCGAAGGAGGGTCGTGATGTATCCCCCATCAACGACATGAAATGGTCACAAAGATGTAATTGGTAGATCAAATGAACATGGACTGACATGGGTATTGAAATAGGATGTTTGTGATGGCTGACTCTCAAGGAAGATACTTCCCTTGAATACTGAAGCACGACAATAGAAACATGACATGGACCAAAACTTGATGATGCAATGGATGCTGTGACTTTCATCAGGTGACCCAAAGGAGTAACAAAAACTCAGAGGATTGACTCAGTGAATAGGTTCAGTGGATTAAAATGTGTGTAAAGACAAAGTGTCGTGTTCAAGGGAAACCATAAGAGTTACAGGTAGTGTTCTCAAAAACCTGCTTGGTGTGCTTCTTTCAATTTTTCCCCCATCCAGATAGACGAGTACCTATTTTTAATTTAATGAGCTTGAGGAGGGTAACACATGCTCAATATAACTCACCTTTGGTAAGTCCCTCTTCCTTTATTTAACAAACTGGAAGAAGTAAGGGTTTAGTCCCATATGGGACCTTCAATGTATGATTGTTTAATGAGTCCAAAGAAGGTAAACTCAGTGGTTTTTCATATTTAGAGAGTCTGAAAACAACTTAAAGACGACTCCAAAGTTGTCCTTTTTCGTAATATTAGTCTCGCAAGGCCAAAAGAAAGATAATTTATCACTTGAAAGACGCCCTTTCAAACCTTTTAACGAGTGGGAAAGGAAGTAAGATCACTCAAAAATATTTTCATGTTTAGAGAGTCTAAAAAGAGATTAAAGACAACTCCAGGGGGTTCCTTCTTCGTATATCCATGCGGGTCCAAAAAAGAGATAAAATTTTATCTGGTTGCATTCTCATGTATTTACGAGCATGAGAAAGAACAAATACTAAGCTCGGTATGCCCCTAGCTTGAAAGTTGGGGGATTAACTCCATAATGATCATCAAAGGCTGGAGACGTGCCCTCCAAGCTTCAATTCATTCACCGACTTTGAGGTTGTCACTGATTTCTCTACTAGATGGAGAAAAAGGATAAGAGTGGATGAAAAGAAGGTTCAAGAGAGGTGATTGTTTCATTTTTTAATGAGCTTGACACAGGAGAAGAACTATGCTCAGGGATCTGGGTTCATTCCCCAGATTGTTGTTTCATTTTTTAATGAGCTTGTGACAAAGAGGAAAACTATGCTCAAAGCTTCTATTTCATTTTTTAACAAGCTTGCTACAGAGATGAAAATTGTGCTCATGACCTCTGTTTCATTTTTTAACGAGCTTTCCACAGAGAAGAAAAACTATGCTCGTGACCTCTATTTCATTTTTTAACGATCTTGCTACAGAGAAGAGAAATTATGCTCATAGACTCTTCGTGATCATGGATGCCAAGAAAATAACGTCTTGGAAGGACACCGTGTCAAGGGACAAAACTCGGTCATGGATTCCAAGAGATCATCACTATATGGCAAAAAATCATTTTATAAGGAACACATGTCGAGGGTCTCGTCAGGGGTAAGGAGATCAGACTCCACTAGCCCTATCGAAGAGATTACCATGTCAATTACCGGATCCAAATCATCAGAAGTTGAAGGCATGGGAGACGATGGAAAATCAACAGCAGAAGGGAAGATAGAGTGTATATATCCCCAAATTTCTTCACGAGGGGGAAGAAAAGAGGATCGATTATGGTTATCATCCCGAGGTAGCTCATCAATGCTCAACATTTCCATAATAGATTCATCCGAGGGAAAAATTGGGGAAATGTAGTCGATCGCAGACGACAAGGAACTGAACTGTGATGGCATCAAGTAATTGTTGGGTGCCAATAGATGTTGGTCATACGAAGAGGGAGAAGTGGATTGGATAGAAACGTATGAGGTTTCAGCTAGACTAAGTGGCATGGTGTTACCTAGTACATCGAATTCCAACGGACTAGGTACAATCCAAGAGTCAGATGATTCCGAAGATTGATAAGCCATGGTCAAAATCATATCGACGATGGAAATATGATGTGTATTCGGTGGAAGTGGTGTAGGGAAGGTACCCATGAGGCTAGAATCGTTCAGTAAGCTAACACCAATGCTTTCATTCGTGATCTTGTGGTCTCCCAAGAAAGGAATTTTGTTGGTAGTGGGAGCGCGATCATAGGTCGTGCATAAATCTAACTGATCAACAGTGTCAATTTTTCCCTGATGAGGAAATTGTACACATCGAAAAACCAATGAGGCAACGTCATTCATATCATAAAACCAACTTCTTCCAAGTAACAAGTTGTAATTGAGGGGAGCATCGACCACCTCGACATCAACAGTGATAGTTTTGCCACCCAATTGGATGGGAAGGGACTGTAAAAGACCATGGGGATGAAAACCTTGCCCATCAAATGCGTGTAACATCATTGGATATTTGTTGAGTGTGGGTGATTTTAAACCTTTCCAACATGCTAAAGGCATGACACAAGTTGAGGCTCCCTCATCCAGAATAGTTCAGTGGATTTGTTGATTGTGAACAACAACATCAACTTGGAAAGAAAGTTGGTGGGAGATTCAAGACACATAATTGTCCAGGTTAAACATGATATGGTTGGAAGACTCAGGATCAACAGTGCCAATAGTGGCCAAGAGCATTCTATGTTGACTGGGGAAGTGTTGTAGAACTTCTAACGCATACATAGCACACAATGCTTGAGCCAAATATTCAACAATGTTGTAGTTATGGGCAACACGTGAACTAGGATTAAAGGTATATTTACAGATAGTTCTCTTAGGAGGGCGTAAGATATAGTCAAACGTAGTTTTCTCAATCTGAAGTGGTCCAGACGGAGGATTAACCGATGGAGGACTAATGAAGGATGGCGATGGATCCAGTAAAGTACCAGTACCGTCGGTGACCTTTCCTTTGTCAGGGTTACCTGGTGTGTCATATGTCTTAGAGAAAGTGGTCAAATTAATCCCATTAAACATATAAATATGTGCACTCATCAAGGCCTCATCATGAGGATGGCTAGAACTACCCCCAGGAGAGGGGGTTTGAGCAACCATGGATTGTTGCTGTGGAAAAGGTTGAGTAAGCACAACAGGTTGTGAATTTACCTGGAAACATTTGGCCACTTCATTGCGATGTGGATAGTATCAAGTGTAGTAATCGTCACCAAAAATGATACACAAGAATTTCAGTTTCCATTGTGGTTTCGTTTTGGTACTAGATGTTTGAGCTTGATTTTTTGGTTGTTCATTGTTATTAGTACTTTTTGATTTTTTTTTGTCTTCTTCTTACCTCCTGATTTTTGTGAAGGGGAAGATTGAATTGCATTCACCTCAAATATCTGAGTTTGGGGGAGGTAGAGGAGAGTGTGGTCGACTGGGAAGTAGATTGACTTTTGACAGAGTCGATAACACCGTCCGCATGAGATGAGGATGACGGCTTGGATGGATTGGTATTATCTAGAGCAACATTTGGAAGCAAATCATACAAAGTACTAGATTGTGAATAAACTAAATCTAAGTACTGAGCCCAAGCAATAGTTTCTTCCTCGATGACTGTGCCACCCATAGCGACATTGTGAGCGATCAGGGGTAAAAGTGATTTAGTAAACCATTCCGCCAATAATATGTCAAGAATGATTACCTTTATCATCCTTCGTCATCGTCTCCACTCATGAATACGGTCATAGATATGCATGGAGTTAGTTTGACGAAGGGAGGTCAAGAGTTAAGTACCCGTCTCGTAGCGAATAGGTAGTTGAAAGTGCATGAGGAAAGACATGGCAAGGGAGTTGAAATCATGAAAATAAGCACGTGGTAGTTCAATATAACACTTTATTGCAGAGCCAGTAAGTGTTCGCTGGAAATGTATGGAATCATCCATGAGGGAGTTTGATGAACACCACAAATGGAAAGTCATCACATGGTTATTTGGATCTTCACCAGATTTTCCATCAAATTTTGGAATATCAGAAGGAAGTTTAGCTGGAATAACTAGCCAAATCGGTGAATGAAAAATAGGATCATTATTTAACTAAGACAAGTCTGGGAGATCCAGAGTCGCAAGAAACGGTAGCTGTCAGTTAATTTGTGGATGATATTGGTGTGACATAGGAACACCAGTAGGACCATAAACTAGGTTAGGATGATAGTTGTAACTAGTAGGTCCTCCTACATATGATTGTTGATGACTAGGATAAATAGGATTCGATGATGGCTGAGAAACATTTTCATAATCCGGTGGGTTCTGAGCATTATAAGCTGGATGATTTTCTTGCCCATGAGGAGGATAAATTTTTATCCCTTGAGGAGGGTAAGGAGTAGATCCTGGAGGTGGATACACATTAGGCCCATGGAGAGTATAAGATTGTTTTCCTTGAGGACTCTAGGTGGTGTTCGGGATGGCGTCTGGATAAGGTTGTCCATAAGATGTTCCAAAAGGAACATGATTTGATATTCCTCCTTGTGGGTTATGATATGAGTGCCCCCCAATGTGGGGTTGGGTAAATGTTCCTTCGAAAGATACTCCCTAGGATTGTGAAGGGCTTCCAACAGATGAAGGTTTCCCCCTGTTAGTGGTGGATTAACAACCAAGGTATGACCGGCGAAGGGAGGTTGCCCTCTGGGAAGAACATGAAAAGGGGGTTGTCCCCCGGGACGGGTAGGCCCACCATAGGATGGTGGTCTTATAGGAAGGACAGGTCTTCTAGATGGTGGTTTCACTCTAGTTGGTTGTATTTGGTTGGCAAGGGTCTTCATTCTCGGGTGAAAATATGTCCTGGCAGGATCGTGTAGAACATGTGGAGTTGTAGAGTGAAATTTTGTAAAAACGGGGGTAGGGATTGAAGTTCCTTGGGAATGAGTAGAGGTGATGAGTCTAGCATTAGGATAGACTTGTGCTGATGCAACAGTAGAGTTAATGACCTAATCAATGGGATGATTCATTGTTTTACCAAATGGCCCACTTTCAATAGGAGGGTCATGAGGATTAAAGGGTTGTCGAAAGGATTTAAAATTCTCATAGAGATCGCATCCTGACGAAGTCCTCCATACAGAATGAGCAGGTGTGGGATTTGTATCTACTACAATGGTAGGATGTGTTAACTCCCCAAATAAATCTTTGTTTTTATTTGATTATTAGATGATAGGTTAGTTCCCAAATTTGATTTCTAATTTTTAGCATTAGATTAGAAAGTCTGTTTTCCCAAAATAATCTCAAAAGTCATGTTGATTTTGGTTCGGTAAAGAAGAAAGCAAAATATCAGGTTTCGGTGGTTTAGGCGAGCCCACCGTGTGCTCATTAACCACCGAAAGTGTTCATTTTCGGCAGAAAAAGGGGTCGAGGCATAAGGCACGCAACCACCGAAAATGTTTCCACGGGTAGAAAGAAAGCTCGTGCTTTCGCACGAGCCAGATGTCAAAAATCGTTGCAATGATTGGATATGAAACCACCAAAAGCTCGTATCATGGGAGATGATGTTCGTTCTTGGTGTTTGGTCAACAAAGGTTCAAAGCAAGCCCTGCTTTGAGGTCAGAAGTGGATGGCATGTGGTATTTTGAAGAACATCCAGAGGTTGCAGAGTGCTTTAAACAGGTCAGAGTTCTCTCATATTGTGAGAAATTAACAACCTTCCACCAACAAGTTGATGAAGCATTTGCCCTCTCATATGATGGAAGGATTGCCAAAATAGGCAAAGAGGAGTTCATTATAGATGAAACATCTATTGCCGAATACACAGGGTTGTCTAGGACAGGGAATTGCTGGTTTAAAACCTCTTCACCTTCAAATGTTGAGTTCAGGTCCTATCTGTTACCAGTCCATAAAACCTTGACATGGAAGAAGGACATTCCCATGTCCTATCTGGAGCTAAAATGGCAGACATTGCTGAAGGTGATTTTGGTATACATAACCTGTGAAGGACGCTATAATAGGGTGATGTACTATCATTTTAAGCTGTTGAACCACTTCACAGGCAAAGAACACTTAAACATACCCTATTTCTTTCATAGAACCCTGATCAAGATGGCAAAACAGGTAAAAGCTCAGCCTACTAAAGTTATGAGTAGAATATCACATCAGGGGTTGATTACCCTCCTTGTTAAAGAAGCTCTTAAGAGGAAGCAAATAGAATGGAGTTTATTCTTGTTCTGGAATGAGTTTCAGACAGAAAAAACTCCAGGGATAAAAGAAAAGAAGTCCAGATGCAGAAATGATCCTACTCTCAAGAGTAGTCACAAGAGGAGAAAGGGAATTTCAATGCCTAGGGATTCTATCAAAACATCACCCAGTAAGCAGGGAGGAACTGAGAGGAAGTTAAAATTTGAAGACAGAAACCTTATGACAGGGAAAAACCCTCTCAACCTGCCTTATAGTGACTCTGATTCAGAGCAGGAGATGGAAAAGGCACAGGATAATCTACAAATCAAACATGATGCAAAACTGAAGATAAATATACCTCCATCAAAGCCTTCAGAAACACACAGGAAACCAAAAGCAGAAGCTTCATCAAGCAGGCCTCAGAAAGGTAAGACCAAGAAGATAAATAAGCTTCTGCGAGAGATCTATGAGATGGAAGTACTTGAGAGGGTAATCAAAAAGGCAAACACAGATCTCACAGAAAGAAACATTGAACTGTTCAAAGAGAATGAGACTCTTAAAGAAAAACATGATTCAATCAAAGGTAGAAAAAGAGAGTTAATCAGGGAGAATATGAAATTATATAGGCAACTCAGGGTTCTGAGGCTCAAGCTAAAGAAGTTGGAATCACCAGAGGAGGAACAAACCGGGTTAGACACCTTGGCTAATCTGGCCACAACCATAATAGATGTAACAGATTCCCCTGCACAGTCAACAAAGGTTCGAAGGTCTGCTCGAATCAAGACTACAGTATCTAAGAAAGTGTGAGTGCTAAAAGAGGATTCATAACAATCATTTTTGCAATTTTGAAAGGTCTTCAAAGTGCAACATTCGGTGGTTTAGGCGAGCCCACCGTGTGCTCATTAACCACCGAAACAGGCGCTTTCGGTGGATAACTCACCAAGGAACTGTTCCAGTCAACCACCGAAAGTCTGTGTGTCCAGAATTAAAGCGAGTTTTTGCACAGGTCAGGGATTTTTGATATGAAAAGGTTTGGAACCTTTTCCAATGCATGTCTAATGAATTATCAGATCCAGATCAACAGTCATTTTTGTTATATGATGAAGAAAGGAATTATTTCAAAGGTATATGGACAATTTCATTCGAACTAAAAAGCAGGGTATTTTGCCCCATCAGCCAGCTCGACTTGGTCTCCATGGGAGAATGATATTTTAGCCTTGGAAGGCTATCTACACATCATCAACATCAATTGAGACAAATCTGGGAGTGACCTTATTTTGAGGAAGCATCCCACTTATTTTGCAACAGTTTTTGACTTGCTATTTTTAGTTGATTTGATCCATGTTTTTAGGATCAAAGAACTGTTTTGTAATATTATAAATATTAGAAAAGAACATGAACCAAGGGTTGGATTTTGAGTGATACTATGCTGTTACTGTAATCACAGACTTATTCTTATTATACAGAAAATTACAAGCTTCTTTCAGTGGTGTTTGTCAGATCTTCTCTTCTTATCTCTGATATCTTAAGAGTGAGGTTCTTTGTTGATGCTCATTCAGTCTGCATGTGAGTGTCATCTCATTTGCTGATTGATTTAGTTGATGATCATAAGTTATTTCTTTGGTTGTTAAATCCATTGTACTTGTTGGTATGAAGTATAATCTGGTTCAATAGCCTTTTTCCTCCTACATTCAATCAAACTTTGTCTGACTGCATTACTAGAAAGCCTTGTAAGATTTTATATTCCTAGACAGTCTTGAATACACAGTCCGGTACGTAGATATTAATCTTGATCCAAAAACCATTTCAACTATTAAAGAAAACATTTCCAAAAAGATTAAGTTACCAAGCATCTCCAACTTACATCCTAGGAGAGTTTCTTGGAGATATAACAGGATGAATAGGAGTCCTATACTCATCACCAAAGGTTAGTTCGGTGGATCCCATATATGTTTCGGTAAAAGCTCTCTCAAGTAACTGTGGGACCTCTTCATCTATGACGTTCCCAATGGAGTCTAAATGAAGAAAAAATGGTTCGAGAGGGGTTATCAACACAGATGTAGTGCGAGGAGTGGGATTCTCAACTGTAACCAAAGCGCCTTCTGAATTGTCTAACGGAGTAGCAACAATACTCCCAACACCAGATTGATTTTCTACCTCTCCACAGTAGTTGTGTTCTGGAGGGTTAGGAGGTAAGGGTTGGTAGCCTTCCAGAGGCAGAGCTTTCATCCTATGCGATCAACGAAGACCTTTATCTCAAATGATCAATGAAGACCTTTATCTCACAGAAAGAATAATAGTACATGCAAAAAATCTAGGGCCAACTAACAAAAAGAAACAACATACACTAATAAAATCTAGGAATCAAAACCAAGCAAACAAGACTTCTTTCGATGATCATACTAGTTGGTGATGAAATCTAATGTCACGTGATCAAGTCAAGAAGGGGCGAGGATATGTTGGAGCAGTTACAATGGTGACCTGCTTAACAGACTTTCACCTTGCTGCAATCTTCCACGCAGTAATTGTGGATTTACCCTCCAAGGAGCCCGAGTGAGTTTGAAAAATGTTTGTCCTAGGTACAGTGAGACTTACCTTCACTGTCACCTCATGTAAGTACCTAAGGATTATGGCAACTAAGGACACCAACTCGCAATCAACCCCTGGGTGGGTACAATCGACAGTCTGATCTGAACGTATGGGCAGGATAACAAGTCCGAAATCAACTCGAGAGGCTCCCACACATAATCATGGGTATACCTTCAAGTGACCCCCCATATACGATCCAACCACTACAAACAGTTGAATCACGGAGGGATAATCTTCGTAACTCACCTGAATGCGACCTCGTGCGTAACCCCTATGTGAGAGGGGGATCTCAGAAAGCCTATACGACAAATGGATTTGACTCTCCCTATCTCAGGATTCTAATGTTCATTTTGAAAACTTTGGAGATTTGTACTCACAACCTAATCCAAAGTTCTAATCCTAGTCTAATATTGGTGGAAGATCCTAAAAAAAAAAAATGTTCTAGATAATTTTTTAATTAGCATTGATTTTATGGATTTTCTTTACTCAAAAGGTGTATGACAATGAAACTGATGGTATGATGACTCAATTCCCAAAAATGCACAAGAATATGATAAGCAAACATTTCTTTCGATGAATGGCTATTTAAGGGAAAGAGAGAAAGTTGGTTTCACTATCAAACACTAATCTTCAATGTCCTCAATCAATTCTTTTCTCACTCAAATCCAATTCAATGCTAAAAGTTTCAGAAATGCCTTCTAATATCCAAACCAATCACTAAAATATGTCATTTTGATTATATGTGAATGATAATCAGATGTAAAATTTCTAAATGTCAATCAGACTTTAGGATTAAACAAACATAAGAAAACCTCACATAAAACAAAAAATACACTCTCGTTGTGAAATAAACAAGAAGGACAAAGATAACCAAATTGCAAACAAGAACCAAAAAACATCAAACAAAAGAGAAATGATGGAAAGTTGACCTCAAATATGAAATGAAAGGGTTCACAGACCTTTGGATTTCCTCACAAAAGTTTTCACTCTGTCAGATAAAGGATAAGAAAATAACAAGTTAACTCTAGGTCAACAAAGACAAAGAGTGGCTTCAAGGCAAGGAAAGAAAATGTCAAAATCCCAAACAAAAGAGGATGAATTTTCAAAAATAAGGGTGTTTGAAAGGCAATATCAAGATGGATTGAGAGTATGGGACCCTGAGCAAAAGCCAAAACCAAGAAATAGCTTCAAAAGATGAAAATTCTGGAGAATTTGTCACAAAAATGGGGTAGCGCTCTGGTGTAAGGGGCACTAGAGAATTCTAGCACTCTGTGTAAGGCTACAAGGGAGTTCTAGCACTCTGAAAACAACAGGAGGGGAGCGCTCTTCTCCAAAAACTTAGAAGAAAGCCCAAAAACTCAAAAACTCAAGGAAATTCAGTCAATCAGGGTGATCCTGATGACATAAAGAGGTAATCAAAGAAATCTAAGAATAAAAAAGAAAATATGGAGAATATCAAATGAGTGGGCAAAGGGCCAAAACAAATATCTAGGACAGGAAACAAAAATCAGAGCTCCTCCCCAGTGGAGTCACCAATTTCCGTTGTAGGTGAATCCCCCTGTGGACAAGTGGATTCCCTCTTGGTCTCTAGACTCCTAAGGCCAAGAAAGAAAAGTTATTAACATGGACACTAACTTCCTTTTATATCTAATCAAGCTAATAAATGAAAGAGAAGGAGAAAGATATGTACCTTATTAGCGATGTTTGTCCTTGCAAAGTCCTGGCTGAGCTTCGATCCTGAGCTCCTTGATAGGTTTTGTAGGACAAGAAAAGATACAATGGAGTTCAATCATTTGAATGAAGGTGCAATAGATTCTTCTAGTTCTCCTTGTCCAACCCTTTTTCTCAAGTAATCTATGATGATTGCTTTGATGACATCTCACTCATGGGATCATAAGTGTCACATCTCCAATCTCTTCTATTCATACCACTTACAGAATCATAAGTTTGGTATCAATCTCTAGTCTCTCTCCATGTACCTTTCACCATGAGAAGGCCTCCTTATATAACCTTGGAGAGTTCCAACCACTTGAGGGATATTTGGGGTGAGTTGAGGATTCCTCTCCTTCAGTTGAGGATCTTCCCTAAGATCATGCCTTGACCATCTATTCAAATCCAACTACCTTCAGGAGTTGAGGGATTCTTCTCTGATTTGCCTCAGCAAACCCAAAATTTGCTAAAAAAAGGGTAGTTCTCCCCCAAAAGGGTGCACAGGGCACTCAAACACTCTCCCAACGAGGCTCAGGGAGTGCCATCACTCCCTGACAGTGGGTAGGGGAGCACTCCTCTCCAAATTCCATTTTTTTATGGTTTTTTCAATGGCAAAAGGTTTGTACTCCCTGTCAAGTGACTTATCTTCTTCAAAAATAGTCTTTGGGGTGTCTTAAGTGTCTTCGTGATGTCGTTAGAGGAACGACATAGGAAATATGGTAGTATACAGTTTGTGACACTTGCAACACTATTAGTTAAGATGCGACACTTGCGGACAATATGTGACACTTACAACACTTGTAATGAAGACACTTGCGACACTTGCAGACAATATGCGACACTTACAACACTTGTAATGAAGACACTTGCGACACTATCGAAGTGAGTAATTTGGAGGTGTAACAGGTACCTTTGGAATTTATTTTTCAGTGATCTCATCAAGCACTGTTTATTATAGTTTTTATTTTCCTTGTTTCTTTCCCTGCAATTGATATTTGTACATGACCTTCTCATTGAATATGACATCTCTATTCCTAATTATTTTGCGATTTTCATAATACCATAAGTGATAACCAAAATCATTAACATTGTATCCAATAAAAGTACACTTCTTGGGTTTTGCCTCAAGATTTGTTCTATTTTCTTTATCAATATGGAAAAATGCTTCACAATCGAAAGTTTTCAAAAAAGAATAGTTTACCTTTTTACTTGTCCATGCCTCTTCTGGAATTCCACCATCCAAAGAGCTTGAAGTTCTTATTTTTATTAAGTAAACAACAATATCTACAACATCTTCCCAGAACTGTAAGGGAAACCTTGCGTGCAATATCATACTCCTTGCATGCTCCATGATGGTTATGTTCATCCCTTCTGACACACCATTTTATTGTGGTGTTCTTGGAACTACCTTCTCTCTACGAATTCCATGGTATGAAAAGAAATAATCAAACTCCTTTCTGTAATATTCACCTCCATTATCTGATCTGAGACAATTCAACCTTTTTCTTGTCTCATTTTCAATCAAATCTTTCCATTTATTAAAAGTTTCAAAAACATCATAGTTTTTTCAAATGCAATAAACCCAAGTTTTTCTAGTTGCATCACCAATAAAAGTAACATAATAATGAGAGCCACCAAGAGATTATACCTGAGTTGGTCCCCATACATTTGTATGCACAAGCTCTAACCTTTCACTCTTTTTATCTTTTCCAACTCTAATAAATCTAACTCTCTTTTGTTTTCCATAAACATATTGCTCACAGAAATCCAAATCAATTTGTTTAAGATATGGAAACAAATTTATTTTGTGAAGTATATGAATCCCATTCTCACTCATGTGTCCAAGCCTATGATGATACAGTTTTGTATCCACTCCTGCAGAAGCTAAAGAGATAGAAGAGTCAGTATTGCGAGTACATAAATACAATGTACCTACCTTCTCTCCTTTTTCTATCACCAATGATCCTTTGGTGACCTTCCACACCTTATCTATAAATATGGATATACAACCTTCACTTGCCAACTTCCTTGTTGAAACTCAATCTTTCCTTAGATATAGAACATGTCTTACCTCTTTCAACAACAATTGGTTTCCATTGCTTTGCTTTATTTTTACCTTTCCCATTCCAACAATTTTGCATGGTGCATCATCACCCAAATGAACCTGTCCAAAATAACCTTGAACATAATCTAGAAAAAAAATTCTATGTGTTGTGGCATGAAATTAAGCCCTTGAATATACTACCTAAGACTCAAAAATATTATCTACAGAAATAATCAAAGCATATTGTAACACATAACCTATTACGTTTGCTTCCTGATTTTTCTCCTATTGTCCATCTCTTTGTTTCTTTGGAGCTCTGCAATCTTTCTTCAGATGTCCTTTCTTCCCACAATTCCAACATTTTATCTTTCCCATTATGGATTTGGATCTACCCTTCCTAGAATTTCCATGGTTCCTTGAGCCCTTTCCTCTATCATTTTGTCTTCCCCTATTTTCCATGTTTAACACATTACCTGATGTCTCACCTATGCTTTTCTGTCCCATTTATGCACTAAGGATAACACCAACAATGTCATCAAATTTTAAAGTGTTTGAACAATATACAATATACACAGTTAATTACAACCATGACCAATCCATTCCATCTTTTTGATAATGAGCATAATATTAGAAGAGCCCTAGCCTCATCATCAAAGTGCACTTTTACATAACTTAGCTGATTAGTAACCGTATTAAATTCATTTAAATTATCTGCAATAGACCCACCTTCTGACATATTCATATTAAATAATCTCTTCATTAGAAATACCTTATTGGACTCTGAGGGTTTTTCATACAGTTTAGCCAATGCTTCCATCAACTCCTTTGTTGTATTTTCTTTTGAAATATTGAAAGCTATCGACGCTGTCAGGATCAGTTGTATCGTTCCTAGTGCCTTTCTATCAAGAGCCTCCCATTTTTCATCCTTCATGGATATCGGATTATTCTCTATTCCAACCAATGGTAGGAATAGATCCTTTTGATATAAATAATCTTCCATATGCATATTCCATAACCGGTAGTTTTGGCTGTTAAATTTCTCGACCCTAAACTTTCCATCTTCTGCCATTTCTCCCACTCGAACCAGGAACCGTCTTTTCCTGTTAGTTACCTTTTTCTATGATACCAGTTGTTAGAAAAATTGGACCGCAGAGAAATAAAATGAAACAAATGTAGAAATAAAACACAAAATATACACAATATAATAGATACATAGATATACGTGGTTCACCCAGTGTAGGCTACATCCACCAAATAAATTTCTAGGTCCTTCCTTTTTATTATCCAACAAAATGAAGGGATACAAACTACATCACACCCACTGTAACTTCCTCTTCTTCCTCTCATAGTTTCCTCTCTCAGAATATAATATTCACGATAATACACAACCACACTATAATTCCCTCATAAAATAGGGTTTCATTCTAGGGAAAAAAATCCATAAAATAACTTCTATTGTCAGATTTGTGACCTTATAATGAACGGTCCAGATTGACTATGAAATTACAATATTTTACAAGGAAATTTTTCCCAAAATTTTTCTTCAGGGGCATTGCCCCCAAATCCCCCGCTGGGGGGGGCTACAAAAATTTTCTTCGGCCCCCCTGGACCCCCCTGTCCATGTGTTGTGGGGGGGAAATCGACCCCACACCGACCCATTAGGGAATGGGGTCCAATCACGACTCAAACAAACATCTGAATCGGGAAGATAATCATGATCCAAAACCAACACTTTGGATTTATTGTATAAGGCCTCTGGCGTACTGGCTTTGTTGTTGGTTTCAGTGGAATATTCATCTCACCTAAGTCTCCAACTATCCCCTCCATCTCTGAAAATTTCATTGGGAATAGGTCTTGGTATTGTCGCAATAAGTATGCAATATTCTCTATTATTTCATCACTCCAATAATCTTGTATCTGTTCAAACTTGGGATTCGTTGTTGTCCCAATGTTTACCTTCCACGTATTTATCGGCTATGTGTATGCGACAAACTCAATTCATGGCCCTTCTAGTGCTCGTTCTCCTTCCATATCCGGTATCTGTAAATTTCAGGGATCCTCCTCATCATTCTCCTCCTTAGCTACATTGTAACATTCCAATAACTCATGGACATTTATATTGGTTCTATGCACACTGCACACTGATACTACCTTCGTTGTTCCTTCTTCCAAGAAAATATTACTTTGAATAGCTTGAAACACTACATTTATTTATGGAGATTCATGTTCGAATGTGAATCTAACTCTAAACCTCTGGATCAACTCTTCCCATCATGTTGACTCCCTGTGCATTTCCAATTCCAAATACCAGTTCTTCAGAATTGTGTCCAGTGTGTGTATAAATTTGTGTGTCCATTTTGTTTCCGATACTGAACTCCATAAGTCCTTTCACTGTTCAACATGATTTGTTGGATCACCCTCTCTTGTGTACTTCTGCACAATTATTTCTTCCTAAGTACCAAACCTTATTTGCATGAGTTTGTTGCATTACGAACAATCTTTTATCCCCTCTATGTGTGTATCCCACCATCTTGTTGGAGTTTCTTTTAAGATGACATGAAGTGATAAAAACCTTTGTTTTTCAGGTACCTTCAATTTAAATTCCTTCAAAAACATGCATATATTAGTTAATTCATCGTACCTGGGTGGATCACACAACTCTGTTCCAATCCAGTGTAATGATCAGTTTATGCATAGACATTGTCTTGTTGACACTTCATACATCCTTTGTTTCCAATGCTATAGACCTACTTCTGAATATATTCACATAAACTAATACTTCTCGAAATAAGCACATCATCTATTGTAGGCTTGACATAATCCTCCATCCACGCAGTCAGGTTATATAAGTTGTCAATGTCACTCCCTCTTGTTGGATCTATGTATCTCTTTCCTTTTGACGGGTCCAAGGGTGCGGTAGCTTTAAAATCTCCAACCTCAAATATCATCTCCCTCCTTTTCAAGTTAATGACTGGATGATTATAAAAATCCCATTCTAGTCCCATCAATGTTGGATATGGTTGAGAATCATTCACAATCTCAATCACTTCAAAATATTCCATGTTGCGTACCCCATCTATGTTCACAGGTCCTCTTATCAAACATCCAATCGAGCCTATTTTGTGTTTATTCACAAGTCTTAACTAAACAGGATACCATCTGAACTATGGTTTCCCCATCAACTCCCATGTCTACTTAGGTAAAAAATTCACATCGGATCCCAAATCCAAGATAACATTATCCACATCATACTCTCCAATCTGTGCACTGAATCTGAATTCTTCATTGGTTCTCTTCCTGCGCAGCACCTGATTTACCATCCTTTATGCAACAAGAGCTCCCCTTCCTCATGTGTAGTGATCAATCATATAATATAATGTATTCAAAATAGTTTCTTCCTTCATTAGCTCTAGATAACTTCTCAAGAATTATGTCAACGTGCTTACCTTTCTAGTTGGATTCTCTATCATGACGGGATATTCTATACAAGGTGCAAATGATGTTGATGCTCCCCAATCCTATCCAAGTACTTATTCCTCTCTTTCTGATATGTCTCCCTTTCATGTTGAGGATCAAAAGTGGGCATAGGCCCTCCTGAATTCGTTACCCATTGCTCATTTTGATCTCCTTGTTTCATCATATCATCCCATGTTCTAGCTCCTCTACACATAACAACTACTATTTTCGATCCTTAATTCCTTTTTCAGCTAATACCTTCTACACATTATGATTTTGATTCTAGTTTTGGTTACCTTTGGCCTACCATTTCAAAACTAGTTGAGAACAATATTTAGTTGCATGATCTAATGCTCTACAGTATGTTCACATTATAAATGGATTCTAGAAATCGTGATCCAAATGTCCTAGTTTATTACAGTTATAATGTATTATCGGTCCTCTTCCTCCTCTTCCAAAATTTCCTTTGCCGAAGTTTCCTATGTTCCCTTGATTGAAACCTCTTTTATTGTTATATTTCAGACCACCCCATTCTGTTGAAATATTCTCCTTTTGAATTATTTACATATATGATGTGTGTTCCCTCATCAATTCGAACACGTGACAATCCTTCTCTTCATGTCCCACAGAGTTGAAAAAATTTCAAAACAAGTTCCTTGGTGTACTTTGATACTTTTGTAGTAGTGGAAAATCAATAGGATGATGGCCCCATTTCTTACATATCTCACAACACCCTCCTCCTGGAAATGGATTCAACACTCCAGCTACTAAATAATGCACGAATGCTTGGAATTTTTCCTTGTGATGGCCTTTATTTCTGCACTTGGTACACCAAACTTGTTCTCATTTCTCCTTCCCTTTTGTAAGTTCATCTATTTGAATTGTCAATGATGGAAACTGCATATGAAATTGTGCCATTCCTCCACTTTCTCCTACCAAAGATGACTCTAATTTCATTGCAATTTCTAGTTCCTCATCTTGCGATGTAACCTTTTGTTGAATCAATGGCCTATGGATGTGTGGTAGAATCTCATCAATGAACCATTCTTGATGTTTTTGATATGGGATCTAGAAAGCCAGTCTACCCATCACATCCTTAGCTCTCTTATCAAACTCCCATATCAACTTTGTTTGTACTTATTTGATCTCCTTTAGTTTTGTGATGTACTACAACTCTCACTTTGGATTTTCGAACTCTTTCAGCAGTGCTTTCTTTATTTCTTCCAAAGTGTGGCATGTCCTATAGGCGTGATACTCCATAACTTGATATACCATACTAGTGCATGACCTCTATATGTTGTTGCTAACTATGTAATCTTCATATCCTCATATTGTACATTCTTAGCGGCTCAAATTATTTCATAGACAAACATATGTTGTTCTAGTGCCTTCGACCCCACTCCTTGGAACTCAAGAAGTCTAAGAGTATTATCTACCCCTGGCATGTTTCTTTGTGTAGTCCCTCCTCTTAGTGATGTTGGTTGACTTTGATTTTGACTCTGACTCTACGTACTACTCCCACTATTCTGAATATTACTACTTTATCCTCCTTGGCTAACTATGATGGATTTTGACAAGTATTCAACTATTATTTTTTATTTTCGTGACTCAGATGGGGTCATGGATTCTACACAAGACCCTCTATGAATAGGACTTATGAGTTCTTCTATTACTGGACTGGACTAAAATTCCTCTTCTTCTCCTCCTATATATGGTATCTCCACAGTTTGGACTAGTGTGAAAGGTTCTCTCTCCTCTAGCTCATTGTGTGGCTCTCATTTCCCATCCCCAATATTTTTCCTCATGCACCTCCTTCCACCACACATCTCTCCAAACTCGAATTCTTCCTCTGTTATATCACCTTCTTGCATCCTCAGTTCCTTCCTTCCTTTTTTCTCGCTTCCTTCATTCTCTTAGACGATCCTATTGTCATCCCCTGGTTCCCCTATGTGTGGAAATCCCCTTAGCAGTTAGATTCCATGATCATCAATTTCTTTCACACAATAGAATTTTTATCCATGTACCTAATTATTTCAAGAACCTTCTGTGTGGGCCTTTGAAAAAGTCCCTTTCTGCAACACTGTATAATTGAATGCAATCTACTGCAAATTCTATAACATAACCCCCTAGTATGCTATCCAACCAAGAATACACTACATGAGTAGTTGGGTTACTTACATAATTCATATTTCTTATCAATTCAGGTGTCCAATTCCTCGTAACTCTGGCCCTAAATATTCCATTTTTCTCCACTAATCTTTCTAGCCACTCATTCAAAATAATTGGAAATTTTCCAAAGAAATGTTCATGTAGATATGTGTACACATACCTTTGAATCCATTTATTTTCACTCATACAAGGATTCTTGTTCTCTTGTCTTGCAAAATCTCGTTCCTTTCTTTCCAATCACTCTCAGATATCCTTCTTAGTCAACATCCAAAACATCCCCTTAAATATCACAAATTTTGGGTCCCGACAATGGAACCATTTGTTGGTGCTATGTGCGATTTGTAAGACCCAAAATTCTATTTATCTATGACAAAAAAAACCCACCAGAATCTGGCCCTTTCAGCATCACCTACTTGCATAGATGAAGTCTTGCCTAAGGAATCTATAGGGACTGCAAGAACTAGGTTTCTGCATTATTTAAGGAACAAGTGGCAGTCATTTGGTTCATTCTTTATTATTATGTTAGTGTGTTTAACTCGGTTCTTATTCAGTATTAACTTGTGATTCATATTACTACAATCAGTATCCTCTAGATTCATCTATACTTCATGGTTGTAACAGTTATGATTATTGCACAAAACATTCAACATGAGATAAAACTAATACTATGAAACCATCCATAATCCATAAGAAAGCATATAATGGACAGGAAACAAAATATTTAGTGTCATCTCTTTTGCATTCCTGTATTCATTCTCCTCATTAATAGACTGTTACATTCAATAAATCTGGACTATACATGGGACTGAACAAATATGGACATAACATAACCTCACAGAACCCTTAATACATATCATGGAATGGAATAAAACCCCTATTCTCCCAACCCATTACATATTTATACAACAATATAGGGATAAAAACCCTAATCTATTCATCGCAAAAATATCCCATTACAATGCATGGTCAATTTAGTTAATTGGTTATTCAATTTCTTTCTTCTGCTTTTCAATCTGCATGTTTTTTTTTTTTTCCCTGGAATGTTGAGCTATCATTCTTCTATCATGATTTATTCTCTCACTCTCTTTATTTATCTGATATTATATTTATTCTTCTATCTGTGTGTTCTCTTCCTTCTATGTTCTTTCCTCCTTCTGCGCACTATCCATTTGTATTCCCTTAGTTGTGCACTCCCTAGCTTTCCTTCTTCTTCCATGCACTTTTCCTATACTTGGTATTTTTCCTAAAATTGTATTCAAAACTGAAAAACTATTACCAAAACTGTCTTTCCAACATTGGTTGGACAGGTTTATGTGACAGTGATAGTGATAGTGATAGTGATAGTGGCAGTGAAAGTGGCAGTGACAGTGGAAACGATAGCGGCAACAACAGTGGTATTGATTTTGGTAGTGACAGTTGGTCTACACTTATATTTCAGGGTGGTAGGATGGGGCAAGGAAAGGTGGTTTTATCCTCCTTCCCATTGGTGTTCGAGAATCAGAGAGTTGGAGCTTCCATTAGGTTGGAGCCTGAGAACTAGGGTTCTAGCCACCTTCTGGTTGGAGCTAGAGAACCCATGGGGTTGTAGCTTCCTTTTGCTTGGAGCCAAAGAATTCATGGATTTGTAGCTTCCTTTAGGTTTGAGCTTATAAATAGGGGGTTTTGGCCTCCTTCCAGTTGTATCTAGAGAATTGGGAAATTGGTGCTTCCTATTAATGAATTATTTCTATATATAAGAAATAATTCCATGGTTTTTTCCCATTCAGGTTTCCACGTAAACATCGGTGTATTGTTCTCTTGATGTGATGTTGATGTGATGTCGCTTATGATTATATATTCTTATGATATATATATTTGTTACACATTATTTTGGCCACCCTGGTGATGTTTCTACAAGCATGTGTTCAGGCTCCCAAAAGGATCTTTCTCATGAGAAAAGTGACCGGTTTCTCCCTCTACAAAACTTGTTTTTAGAATGACGTCCCAGGCTAGACATAAGACACAGTGTGGAAATACCTAATTTCCATAGGTTGTCCTAAACCTGCCTTGCAGAGTTTCTATAGGCTGTTGTATAGACAAGGTGCGGTGACATTTGAAGACTAAGGAAAGGACAAAGTTCATGAAGGTTCTAGAAGGGAATCTTCTAGAATATCAGGTGGAATCTGTATGGTTGGGATCCTAATGTATTCTATGATTTGGTGGGATCATCCTAATATCCTTAACCATCTCTCCTTCTCCTATATAATGATGGATTTCTCATGGAAAATGTTAAGCAAAAAGAAAGCAAGATCAAGTAAGGAATTTATAAAGGAATAGGTTGAATATTGTGTGAGGAACTCTATTTTCAATTGATGATTGAGGTTTCCATTTTTCCATCAATCTATTATGGGTCATATTCATGCAAGTTTGAAGAAAGTGTGTGTGTTGGAGCAAAGGGCTACTAAAAGGGAATCTTGCAACATCAAGGCAGTTTGGTTGTATCTTCCACTTTTCCTTAATATAATACGGTGGCATGTTTCTTTCCCATAAAATCATTCTCATTTTATTACATGACTCCTTGATCACATGTTTAATTTTTCATTGAATATACTATCGTTTCTTTCACTTTGGTTGGTCTTTTTCATTGCAGATCTAATTGCACAAGAGCACGAGAGCGAAGTAGGGACACAAAAGATATAAGGAAGTGATATTCAAAGGTATGTCACCCATGTCTTCTGTGATAGTAAATTCGATGATTATAACTTAGGTAAAGTGCCATGTCCTGTCTTGTTTTGTTATAGATCTAGGTGGATCTAGGGAAATCATTTTATGTCCGCATTCACCAATCTATCCAATAACAACCAATTTTTTTATTGAATAAATCGGTGAATGCAGACATAAACTAATATCTCTAGATGAACTTAGATCTAGAACAAAAAAAGAGAGGACATGGCGCTTTCACTAAGTTACAATCATCAAATTTACTATCAAAGAAGAGATGGGTGACATACCTTTGAATATTGCTTCCTTATATCTTTCTTTTCCCTTCTTCGCTCCAGTGCTTTTGAGCAATTATATTTGCAATGACACAAACCAACCAAAGTGAAAGAAGTGATAGTATATTCAATGAAAACTTAAACATGTGATCAAGGAGTCATGTAATAAAATGAGAATGATTTTATGGGAAAGAAACATGCCACTGTATTATATTAGGTAAAAGTGGAAGATACAACCAAAACGCCTTGATGTTGCAATGTTCCCTTTTAGTAGCCCTTTGCTCCAACACACACACTTGCTTCAAAATTGCATGAAGATGACCCTCAATATCTTGATGGACAAATGGAAACCTCAAGCATCAATTTCAAATAGATTTCCTCACACAATCTTTAGCCTATTCCTTCATAACTTCCTTACTTGATCTTGCTTTCTTTTTTCTTAACCTTTTCCATGAGAAATCCATCATTATATAGGGGAAGGAGAGATCGTTAAAGAGATTAGGATGATCCCACCAAATCATAGAAGCCAGTAGGATCCCAACCATACGGATGCCACCTCATATTCTAGAAGATTCCCTTCTAGAACCTTCGTGAACTTCATCCTTTCCTTAGTCTTCAAACGCTGTCACACCCTATCTATAGAGCAGCCTGTGGAAAATCTGCAAGCAAGGTTTAGGACAGCCTGTGGAGATCATACATTTCCTCTCTATGTCTTATGTCTAGCCTACGACATCATTCCGAAAACAAGTTTTGTAGAGGGAGAAATCAATCACTTTTCTCATGAGAAAGATCTGTTGGGGAGCCTTAACACATGCTTCTAGAAACATCACCAGGGTGACCAAAATAATGTGTAACAGAATTCCCCCCAAAGTATGAGGTTGGAACTCATGACATCCTAAATACTTTGTAAAATGCGCGTGTGTGTCGGGAACAAGGAGCGCACGAATCGGGAACCTGCAAAAAACCAAGAATATATGCAATATTATACCATTTATGATGTAGGCATTCCCATTCTCAGACTACAAGTGATTTAAATCATGAATGTCAGTCATGGCCACCAATCATACACTGTGGATCCATGTCATCAAGATTCTACATAGCCACCAGGAATACACTGTGGATCTATGTTTTAGAAAACTCAAAGTTGAACATAGCCACGAGACATACAAAGTGGATCTATGCATCAATACAAATCATAAATACTCCATCGCAACCTAGACCAAAATGGTGAGATCCAGGCTCTTCAATCCTGTCATTCGTAAGTACAAATCTAACCATACGATTATAGGTGTTGAAGAACATGGTAGAAACCACTTGATTACCGGTCATTGATGAAAATCGTTAACAAGTGTGAGGGAAATCACCATTGATGTCAATGACTCCCAAGGTATCTCAGTACAATCCATTGAATGTGAATAAATGAGATGAAGTCGAACACTCAATGGAATCTCTTGATCAGGGACCAATGATGTGAATCCATTGTTGAAAGAAAAGAAACCTGCCATTGAGGCATGCAGGCTCTAAGGTACTAAATGATTTCTAAGTCTTGTTCCTAGATGATGAGTTGAAGTCGATAGGAAAAGAATCATCACAGGAGGACCTTGATGTATCCCCCATAAATGACGTGAAATAAGTAATAGATTTAGGGTAGATCAAAGTATGAAAATGATTTGAAACAAACACAGGGAAGGCCGACATGGTAAGAATTGATAATTGCATATGGCCGACTCTGTAGAGGGATTGTTTGGACTTCTCTTAAACATATGAATGACACGACAATGGTCTTGGCAGCATTGAATCAAATACAACCTAATATATGAACTTGTAGAAGGTCAAACAAGAGACAAATGGATTTCCCAACCCAAAAAATGCCACTAACACAAAGACATAGACACATTTCTTTCCCAAATTCCCCCCCACCATTTCTGGCGAGTAGCTCTTTATTTTTATGCAAGCTTGAGGAGGATAAAATATGATTGTTGGTGTAATCTCATCCTTTGGATGAGTCCCTTGGAGTATGTTTAATGAACCCTAAGAAGGAGTGGTTCGGTCCCATATGAGCCTTTCGATGTTTGTTTAACAAGTCCAAAGAGAGAAAAACTTGAGGGTTTTTCATATTTAGAGAGTCTGAAAAACACTTAAAGAGAACTCTCTTAGTTCCTTTTTCTTAAATTAGTTTAATGAGAAAAAAAAAGTGATAAACTATTGCCCATCAAACATTTTCTTCAAATACTTTTACGAGTGTGAAAAGAACAAGGTCGCTCGACAATATTTTTGTTTTTACGGAGCATGAAAAGAGCTTAAAGGATACTCCATGAGTTTTGATTTTTCATGTTACCGTGACGAGTACGAAAAGGTGAAAAAAGTATACTCAGTTGTGTTCTCATTTATTTACGAGCACGAGAACGAACAAAGACTAAGCTCAAGGTTTTTCCTGAAAAACCTAAAAAGTATTTGTACATGTGACAAATGTAAAAACAAATTAATAAAAGTATCTGTATTCCATCGTTCAGGCTCCTAAATCCTTCATCTGTGAAAGAATTACAACACTCACAATGCCATTAGAACATTAGGTTTTAGGTAAAATGAATAAAATAATATAAAATATCAATAGAAAAAGTAAAAAGTGAATAAATATAGGAAAAACTCGTTTTTACCATTCCATTGTCATTTTACCCTAAACTTGCCCAAAAAACCTCCTTTTACCTCAAACTTCCTCTGTCGATTACGGGAGATACGAGAAACCATTTGGCAAATGACTTCTTCTAGAAAGGTAATCTCCTAGTCCTCTTTCTTTTCCATGGCTTAATTTTCTTTTTCATTGGCTAAAAAATAGTTTTTGAGTTGGATTTTAGGCCGATAGGTGCGCATAGGGGCCGCCGCAGGTGGCTTATATTGGGCCCTACAGAAATCATAGGTTTCCACAGGAGGCCTTTGGTTCACCTGTGAAATTTCTGTACTGCGTATAAAATGTCACTTGCAGTGGGCAAAATTCAAAATTTCTTTATGTACGTTCAACCAATAAAAATTTCCAAGGAAGTGAAATAAAGGTGTTGACTTCTCCCTATGGTTCCTATGCAGGTTTTCAACTATCAAAATGTTGGAGTGGAGGGAGAGTGAAAGCGAGGATGATGATTACGTCATCGAGAATGACCCAAGCATGGTTAATGCCCTTTGACAATGTGTGCTCCTGAAGTTCTTCAAGATCAAGGGCATGAGGTCCCAACTGAGGTAGCTTGAGTACTTAGTCCACATGTGGGATGTGGATCAACAGGTTTTTCATGTGGGAGCCCACATACTCACTCTATATATAGAGGATATCTATTTTTTGACAGGATTATCACACTGTGGCTGCCATGTGACATTGACAGGCGACAGAGGTGGCGGTTTACCGATGAATGAGTATGTCTGCCGATATTGTGATCCCAATGCCGAGAGACGTAAGAGAAAGGTTGCCATTAGGGGTGTCCGGTATTTACCCCTATGGACTATCCTATTCACTATTGCATGTATGAAAGGGAGTGCATTTCCTCACATGTTCCTCCAAAATTACTTCCAATATGTAGTGGAGTGCATGGAGCCCTAGGTATTTAACTGGTCTAACGAGGTTCTTCGCAATATGAAGAAACAAATGACAAAGTGAAAGAAAGGTGACCTGAAAAAATTTAGGTACGGATCCATTTTAGTGTCCTTCTTCCTTGAGAGGGTTCCAAATTTGTGCTTACAGGTAGAGTGGGGCCTGCCGGCCCCACAGGATCCAAGGTTGAAAAGATGGTGTGACCTCATGACTCAACACATGGCGGGCCCTATTTTCAAATACAACGACGTGTTCTTGATTGGTTGAGGCCTCAACTACTGATGGTAGATGATTATGCTTATGCCAGTTTGGACTTCAGACGTGACCTAGACTTGGTTCTACCCGAGGGTTCTCAATGGGGAAACTTAGGTAAGAAGCACATTTTGTTTTTTATAATGTTTTTGTAAATGTTTTAAAATATGAAATGTTTTTTATGTTTTTATTCTGAGGACTAATCAAAATCTCTTTTGAAAATATAGATGTAGGACCGCACCGGGCTCTAGGTACATCCCCCATTCATAGACGAGGGGAAGCAACCGAGGTAGCAAGATGGAATGCTGGTGATTACGAGGTGATCGAGAAGAACCTGGAGGGGTTGACAACAGATGTCCTAGATATCTCTATCGATGAGATCCCGGGATGATATTAGTGCCATACTGTAGGCGTATCTGGTTCTCTTAGTCGACTAATCCGTAGGGTGGCATGGACAATTTTTTGTTATCATGAGAAACATCCTTGATGCTATTTTGTATATGAAGCCATGTTCTTCAAATTTTGATATTTTGGTCTTCAGACAAAAGCACTTTTTTGTAAAAAAAAATTATCATTATATATACATGAGGATTCTACCGGCTTACTCGCTTTATGTACAACATGTGATTGTATTTATAAATGTCTCAAATGTCTGTCTTACGCAAAATTAGCTAATGCATATGTTAATGTATTTAGACATATAGGAATGTGTTGATATTCAATATAATCAAAATGACGTTCCAAGAGATGAATTCATAAATATACCCTTAACAAAGTAGGTCTTCGGATAGCATATACATTACTCAATTATAGTACTACTAGCTGCGAATCGAGTCATACGACCAGGTGACAGATTCCAAGTGAAATAACGTCGGTCAACAATTCAATGACTGCACTATATTTCATGATATTGTTAGTTGCACGATCGAGACAAACACCATGTAGACTGATTAATTCATTCGTAGGTGCATAGATTTCCCAAGCAACAGATTCTAAGTTCTGAGTACTATGACTAGCACCATCGGCGAAGCCAATGTTGGGTAACAAAGACACCGACATTTGGAAACCAAGCACAATGCAGGGTAAGAAGTTGGGGGTCGAAACCAAATAACGAAAAAGCACACAACAGTAGCACACAAGAGTATGATATAGTAAAATACAAGAACTCATGCAAATATAACCTAAGAATACTACTTCTTCAAGTAAAGCCCATTTCTGGGTTCACACAAAGGAATGCCATCATAATCCACTAACTCACAAGCTCCCTTCTCCAACACTCATTTGAAAATATAAGGGCCTTGCCACATAGCCTTGAATTTTCTGACCCCTACTAAATCACAATCGTGTTCGTAGAGGAGAACTAGATCACCTTCAGAGAAAACACATGGCTTGACATGCTTGTCATATTGGGCTTTGACACGCTTTTTCTGAGCTTCAATAACCAGGGTGGAATCATGATGGGTTTCATCTAATTGCATCAGGTACAATAGATGTTCCTCTTCGACAAAGGTGTTGGGAAGAATTTCAATGGCTATCTTGAAATATGGTATCTCACATTTAATCAGTAGGACAACTTCGATACCATGCATTAATTGGAAAGGCGTAAATCCTGTGGAATACTTCATGGATTTCTGATAGGCCCATAATGCTGAAAACAACATTGTGTACCAACTTGTCTTATGAATTCCTATTATCCGTTTAAGCATAGTGATAATAACTTTGTTTATCTCTTCAACCTGACCATTGGCCTATGGGTAATAGGGAGTTGAGTTTTCATGTCGAAGACCCAACTTTTCAATAAGCTCAGAAATCATGAAATTCAGAAAATGGCTACCGTGATCAGTGACAATAGCTTGTGGGATTTCAAATCGTGTGATGATATGATTGAATATGAACAAGGCTACATTTTTTTCGGTATTATCGAATGTAGGCATCTGCTCGGCCCATTTAGTGAAATAATCCATGGCTACGATGATGTATCCATTCCCCCCGGCTGACTGAGGGTTACATGTCATGAAGTCAATGCCCCATTTCGTGAAAGGACCAATGGAAAATATAAGTGTTATCACTGAAATTTCATCTGCACATGGTGACAAGAAATCAACATCGTGAAAACAGGAATGAATTCATTCATGGCACCGGATTAAGTTCACAGCATTGCAAAAGGGTCAAAAACTATACAAAGTAACCAAAAATTGAAGGGCACTTTACAGAAGACGGGTGTGCGCGCATATGCGCGTAACAGGAATGTACAATGTGTGCATGCGTGCACGATGCGCGACTAATAGCGAAAAAACCCGCGCACCTACTAAACGACGCATTTATTGAATTGGTCGACCTCCCAACCACTTATGGACCAGCTCCCAACCTGATTTGACCATCAAATCTGAGCTGAATCTGCATGGTAGGCTGGTCAAAGACCTAATTGAGCCCTAAAGAGCCCCTTTTCACACCTCAAAGAAGTTACATAATCACCCAATGCTATGCTATAAAAAGCCATGAAGAAACATCATTTTCTCAAGGAATTTCATGTAAGGTTATGCTGCCTAGATTGTTTTAAGGACTCACTCCTCGACAATAACACCTTTGGCACCATTTCATTGAGCTACCCATCTCTACATTGAGTGGATGTGCTTGGAGTTCTTTCACCATCATTCTCATTTTCTTATTGTAAGGAGAGCAAGTTTGTGAGGGCCTCAAGAGCCTTCCTTTGGAGGAAGAAGGAACCACAGTTCCCTTTCTTCATTGTGCTTTGGATTTCATCAATAGACCAGCTCAAAAACATTGGTGATATTGGTCTTATTGTCTTTGTTATTTATTTTTCCATATGCTCATAGTTTTAGTTTGTTTTCATTTAGTTCTTGCTTATAGTTTTGTTGTTCTTTTTCTAACTCTTTCCTCTATTGCTGTCATGCCTAGAAAGACCCAACTGGGCATGTAAGCACTCTTTATTTGCTCACCAAGTGGCGAATTGGGTGTAAATAGATTGGCGACCATACTGGGGAGAAGGTATCAATTCCTCCCTCATTTGGGTTTATTTTTCTTTCCTTTTGATTTCATTAACTTGCAGGTTCACAAACCGGCCTCTGCCGACCTCCTAACCAGTCAATTCACAAGAGATTTGAGAGAAATCTATTCGGATTTTTCTTCTCGGCCATTTTTCACATGCGCGCGGGTATTCCACCCGACGAGCGCGCATTGTGCGCGCATGCGCCTGCACAACAGTTTCTTCCTGCGCGCATGAACTTTTTCTCTCAATTTTGTTAGCGCGCAGGCGCCATATGCGCCTCTGTCCACACTAGAGGCCCCGCATCTGAACTAAAATTTACATTGTAGGGTCTTGGATGTGGGGAAAATCTTTTTCCTTCTTAAGAATGATGTTATGCATGCTCTAAATACTGCACCACTTAGACCCCTCAACTTATAAAGGGGATAGTCAAACATACATAGGCACTTAGGTGGATAAAAATCATTTTCCCTTATTTGCTTTTTGCCATGTGGATGGCTTGCTTTGATTTATAATCTAAGTTGAACATCAATTTTAATCACATCTAAACTCACATTTTGGGACTCGAAGTTGAAAGTAACAATCTTGAGTATGCTCTTCTCTTGCGCCATCAAGCGATCTTGAGAACCAGAAAAGGATTGCGAAAACAATCTCATCTCCCTTAACAAAAATTTCAAAACCTTTAGGAGAGGACAAAGGCCCTTTTGGGACCCCTCTTAGTTTCATTTTTCAAACATATCTTAAATTTGTAATGGGCCCATACATGCCCACATGTCACAAAAGTAGGATAGTGGTTGGAATTTTGCTTTCTTAGATCAAAAAACTAGGAGAGCTTAAAGGTTTGTAACGAGCCCACACAGGCCCACATGTTCAATCTAGGATAGTTTCATGATTTTTCTAGATTAACTCACACATAAGGAGTTAAAGGATAGTAACGGACCACATGTCCACATGCTAGTTTCCTAGGGCTTTTAAAATTCCACAAGGTTGTACCAATGACATCTAGCTAATTAGGTAATCACACTCTTGTAAGGACCAAGCGAAGTCCACATGCAGCAAG
>SNQJ01S0002157.1:50399-71645 GCA_010110895.2 Picea sitchensis | reverse complement strand
TTACTGGCCCATCAACCAAATGGTATGTCGAAGAAAAATCAGGGTCCCATACGACCTTTGAATCCTTGGCCAAATCATTCTTAACTTTCTTCCAACTACCCATCCACCATGACAACGGTCTTGAACTACTGTCTAACTTCAAACAGACCTCAGCCACCCACATCGCTGACCACATTCATGAGTGGCGTAGGCGACGTAGTTTGTGTAAAGAAAAAACCACCAAACAACAATGTCTTGACTGGTTTCTTAGATCACTTGTCGCTCTCCTTGGTAAGGATGTCACTTCCACCTTCCCCCAATCTGAAGAGGAAGCCATCAGCAAGGCTCAACAATATGACCTCATTTATGCACAGTCAGGATACTTATACACGGTACTTCCTGATCTTCCCAAACCTGTGCCATTTGGTCAGGACAAACCTGGGATGTCTCACTCAGCAGACGGACTAATAGGTGCCACCACACACCATGGTCCACAACCCCAACCACCACCGATGTATGGAACACCTCAATACCCACCGACATATGGGGTCACTTCTTATTTCCCCCCACCCCCTTACCAACAACCATATCCTGTTGCTATACCTCCACCCATTAGTGGACCACCACCGGCACCTCCCATACATCCACCTATTCCCCCAAACAGTGGTACTCCCTCAACATCAGCTTATAGTACTAGTGAAAGCACGATACCTTCCTATGTACCCTATGGATCAGTACCACCACAAAATCCATACTTTCCCTTTCCTGGTCCTCCACAACCCATGGCTCCCCCACATCCACATGTGGGGGTAAACTTTGTTCAACCCTCTGCTTCTCAACAATACCAAAATTTTGAACAGTTGAACACAGCCAACCCAACTCACCCTTCGAACAATGCCAAGAAGAAAGGAAGGAACAGGAATAACAATAACCCTGGTCAAGGCGGGAATCAACCACCGCAGCATCAACCCACTGGGGGCAACTAGAACCAAGGGAACCAAAACCCCCAAGGGGGCAATAACAAAAAACGCCAAGGGCGGAATACTATTAAAACCATCCACCCTTGTGCTCTTTGTGGCATGTTCGGTCATTATACTCACCATTTTCCCCAGATCGCTGATTTCAAAAGGTTGAAAGACTCTGGGAGCCTTCCCCCCTCCCTAGTGCAACCTGCCCCTCAGCAGGCACAACAACAATATGCACAACAACCCCTCCCTCCGTACTGCAAAATCCTATCCCACATCAAGGTGTGATAAAACCCAACAGGACATGCAACATCCCCCACCTCAGGTGGGCCAATATCACAACCCCAACAATCCAGTAGAGCGAACAATTCTCCTCACCAGTGAGGAATAAATTCTTCTACAAACACGCAATCGTCAGTATCCGACACCAACTGAGTCTACCCCAATCTCTCCAGAGATCAACCCTACATCGACGGGACCCCCGTTGATGATCCCTAGCCCGTCTACCGAACCACCATTATGCATCCCTCACATCCCCTTGCGCAGGAATGTTCACAATCCACAGGCTAGGGCAGCACATAACTACAACTTGGTAGACGACTTAGCGCAATCCCCGACTGCCATGTCAGTTTTGGAAGTCCTCCAGACTTGTCCTACTCAGCGGAAATCACTACTTTCTGCCTTGGGAGCAGTCGACCCTACCGATACTCGACTCATCACTTTTGACCTTGATAGTTGCGAACCTCGTCTTCCCGCCGTGGTCGCTATTCAAGTACGAGTAAAAATACAGAACATCACCGTCCATCGGTGTATCATCGATGAAGGAGCATCTACATGCATCATGTCCAAAATAGTATGGCAGAAACTTGGTTCCCCAGAACTCATACCCTCCGCCATCACATTACGAGCTTATGACGGACGACCATCATCTCCTGAAGGGCTCTTCCAAAATGTCCCCGTAGAACTCGGGGGAAAGACTATCCTCATTGACATTGAAGTTATCGATGCTCAACTCGATCACAATATCTTGTTTGGACGTAGCTACATGTATGCTATGAAGGCAGTGGCATCATCCGTCTTTCGGACAATCATGTTCCCCCACAACGGAAAGATTGTGACCATTGACCAAGTCTCGCATTACGAGCCTAACCCATCTGCCAATATCGATAACATTCTTCCTCTCATTCACACCAACAAAGATGCATATCCACTCGTCGATATGGGTCCTAGTATTTTCAAAGATCCATCCTTGTTAGGGACGTACCATGGAGCACCACCACTCCTTCCCCCTAATCACGTATGCATCGTATCCTCTAACGAAACTCACACGGAGGATGCTCATCCTCCTCAGGAGGCTTCAGTCATTCCTGACGTCTCAACAGTCGCAACATCACTCCCACAGGAGCCTCCTGCGAACTCGTTGACCCCCACAGTCCACGAATCCACACCCCCTCAGGGGCCTAGTCCCATTTGGGAGACAGTTCCCCAACCCCTCACTCAAATTCCCTTCTTTTACCCTCCACCCAGTATAGAATCTTTCTAGGTAGCCACAATGCTCACACTACCCAATATGGTGTTAGCAATCCCAGTGTGGTATTTACATCCACCTGAGATGGTCCCTCGTCCATAGGAAGGCCTCCCCATGACGATTCTTGTCCTCACCCCCACTCCCCCCATACTCCCTACCCCCCCTGCTACAGCTGGGGGCAGGAGAAAGAAGAAGGAGCCCACAACTCCACTTCCTCCGCGCATTCCACCACCTTGCGCACTATGTGAGAAAGAGGGTCACCAAACCAAAAACTGCCCATCCCTACCAGAATTACAGAATTTGATTCCACTCAATCAAACTCCCACAACACCCGTCACTACTGCTAGTCCTACTACCACCCAGCCTTCCAGTAGTAAAGGGTTGAGGACCAAATTCGTGTGTGCTATCTGTTCCGAGTATGGCCATTACACTCATCATTGCCCAGCACTGCCACGTTTCCGGCAGACATTAGCTGCTATACACCAGAATTTTCAGAACGACCCACGCCCTGCTACGTCCTCCACAACAAATATCACTGACATTCGCTATGTCACCACTTCAGTCAATGAATGCATGATATTCCCTTGCTCTCTTTTCGATTCATTGGCTCATTTTACATACTAGTGTCCTATGATCTTGGAATATAGGCAACGTTAATTGGCCCTGCTTCACCAACCCGCAACAACGGTCATTGACATTACTTCACCACTAGCGGATCTTCACGTCATTTCTCCCGAGCCCGAGGCACTCCCTACGCCTCCATGGTTCTTAGATGACGTCTCTGAGGATTTACCCCGCAACCCCCCCAACTCTCCAGCTCATTCCCCTCCGAAGACTCTCCATCCTACCACCACGGGTACCCCTCAGTACCTCAATATATGGTTTATGTCGAGTGAACCCACACCATCTCCTAGCATTACCCCCTCTGTTTCTTCAGCAGGGGGCAATCACACTATCACTGAGATCACTCCTCACGATCCATTATATTCCCTTCATTTCCAATGCGACAAAGAAATACTGGAAGAGCTACAACGCCCAGACTCTCCCTGGGACGCACTACATCATCGTGCACTCTTCCTTCCACAGGACGCCTTCATGCCTCCTAGACAAAACCCTATTTACGCGGTCGAAACCAAAGATTTTATCCCACCCGGGCTGATCGATTGGTTCAACAATCCCATCCCTGCCCATGATGCTTTTGAAGAAGGTAATCTGGCCAACATTTCCCCCACCATCAAAATCGACATTTCCATTAAAGATGGCATCGTCGAAGAAATCATCATTGGAGCCGCTTGCACTCCTCAGGAAATCGCCGCATATAAATCCCTCTTCCAAGAATATAGGGATATCTTTTCCTGGTCATACACAGAGATACCTGGCCTAGACCCATCTATTGTCGAACATCGCATCGACACCTGGCCTGACATCACACCAGTTCATCAGAAACAGCGACCGCTACACCCAGCCAAAGCCGCGGCTATCAAAGCCGAAATCGACAAATTACGTACGACCGTCTTTATTTACCCCATCGCTTACACTTCATGGGTTTCCAACCCTGTACCCGTCGACAAAAATCAGGGCACCATTCGCATTTGCACCGACTTTTGCGATCTCAATAACGCATGTCCAAAAGACAATTTTCCAACACCCTTTATCGATCAAATTATCGATGACTGCGCCGGCCACGAGGCTCTTTCCTCCAGCCGATGACTGGATGGATTCTCTGGCTATAACCAAATTCAAATTCACCCAGCCGATCAATATAAAAATGCATTCATTACCCCCTGGGGTACGTTTGCATATCGTGTCATGCCCTTCGGCCTCAAAAATGCCGGCGCAACCTTCCAGCGCACGATGACATACATCTTTCACGATCTAGCTGAAATCATCCTCGCCTACTTGGATGACCTCACCGCTCGATCCAAGAAACGCACCCAGCATCTTGATGATTTACGAACCATCTTTCAACGGTGTCGCCAGTACAACATCCACTTGAACCCTCTCAAGTGTGTATTCTGTGTCACCGCAGGGCGCCTCCTCGGTTTTATCATTTCCCACAGCGGTATTACTATGGACCCCCTTAAAGTCAAAGCTATCACTGAAATTCCACCTCCTCGGAATTTACGACAACTGCAGAGTCTACAGGGAAAAGCTAACTTCCTTAGACGCTTTGTTCCTGATTACGTCATACGCACACATGGTTTCCTCCTCTTACTACGTCACGATATCCCCTTTCACTGGGACGACTATGCCCAACAGTCGTCTGACGATCTTAAAGCAACGCTTTCAAATGCACCTTTGATTAGTGCACCTGACTATTGTCGCAACTACATCCTCTACATATCATCATCGGCTGTATCAGTAGCCGACGTCCTCGTCCAGCTCGGAGATGACAATCGTGAACATGTCATTCACTATGTCAGTAAGAACCTCTCAGGACCACCCCTGAAGTATAAACACGAAGAGAAACTCACTCTTGCAGTTGTCCTTGCAGTCCAGAAACTGCGCCATTACATTCTGCTTCCCACCACCAAGGTTGTCGTAGATTCCAACCCTATGCAATACTTTCTCAGCCGTCGCCAAGTTAACGGAAAATTCGCTCGCTAGATCATTATCCTTCAGGAGTACGACCTTGAGTTTTCAACACCTAAGAGTACGAAGGCCCTCGTTCTCACCGAACTTGTCACGACCCTCCCCTCTGACACACCCAGTGCACCCGTCAATACCGACTTTCCTGACGAACATCTCTTTTACATCGCTTCAGATGATCCTTGGTATGGCGACCTCCTCGTCTACCTACGAACTCAAAAATTCGGTAACCATTTATCACGAGATGATCGTCGGCGCATTCTCCATCAGGCCCCCCGCTATCCCCTCATCGGCGACATCCTATATCGACGGGGCATCGACACCATTCTTCGTCGCTGCCTGACTATTGACGAGGCTGACAGAGTCTTAAACGACTGCCACAGCGACGCCTATGGGGGCCATCTTTCCGATATCACCACCGTGCAAAAGATTATCCAAGCCGGTTACTTTTGGCCTACCCTGTTTCATGATTGCATTCATGCCGTGAAACGCTGTGAGCAATGTCAGATCTATGCCAACAAAGCCCATGCTCCCCCCACTCTTCTTCACCCTGTCATTACCGCAAGCCCCTTTTGTAAATTGGGCATCGACTTTATGACTTGTAATCCCCCCTCCAACAATGGTCACAAATACATTATTGTCGTCGTTGATTACTTCACCAAATGGGCCGAAGCTATGCCCACCTTCAACAACACCACTGACACTGCAACGCATTTTTTCTTTAACCACGTCATATCCCGGTTCGGAGTACCACTCCAACTCGTTTCCGACCATGGGAAACACTTTGAGAATGAGATATTCGCCAAACTCTCATCTCGGTTAGGATTCTCTCACGAATTTGCCTCGCCATATTACACTTAGTCAAACGGACAGGTCGAGGCAGTGAACAAAGTCCTCAAGACCATGTTACAGCGCACGGTTAATAAACATAAGACCAATTGGCATCATATGTTATTTTCCGCGCTATGGGCTTATCGAACGACAGTAAAGACCGCTACAGGTTTCACGCCTTTTCATTTAGTCCATGGGGTCGAGGCAACTCTTCCCATCGAGTGCAAAATTCCCACCCTCCGCACCGCAATTGAGCTTTTACCTGACACTGCTCCAATGGAGCAGTGCTTGCTGAACTTGCAGTCTCTGGATGAAGATCGTCGATCTTCATTATAGAACAACGAGGCAGCTAAAAAATGATCCAAGGCTACCTTTGATCGCCATGTCAACCTTCGATCATTCCGCGAAGGCAACCTCGTCTTGGCCTATGATATCGCCCATGATACCTTTGGCCATGGCAAGTTCAAATCACTCTGGCATGGCCCTTACATCATCCAACACTGCCTCACCAAAGGCGCATACATCCTAGCCTCCCCTGAAGGCCTCCCACTCAAGGAACCCGTCAATGGGTTATACCTCAAGAAATTTTATGCTTAGAAGTAGTCATTCTACTTTAGGTTACTTTTTCTTGTTTAGTGTTTTTAATCTTTTTTCTCCTACCCTCTCGTCTAAACTATCCTTTGTGCTATTTGACAGATGCTTCCTCCACCAACCTACCACATTGGTTACGCTGATGGCACCAGCCATTGGACACAAAATCTCACTTCAGCTGCTTGGGCTCTTTACACCCCCTCACATGAAATGCTACATTCAAGCGGCATATGTTTGGGGCCAGCAACCAACAACCAAGCTGAATATACTGTTGTCATTGGCCTCCTGGCCGATGCCCAGTGTCATCATATTCGTCACCTTAGCGTCTTCCTCGACTCACAACTAGTCGTTCTCCAGCTCAACAATGTATACCGTGTACACGATCCATGCCTCTTTCGGAAATACCTGCAGGTTAGACTGTTATCTCGACATTTTGATTCCATTACATTTACACATATTCCAATACAATTGAATCAAACAACAGATGAAATAGCTAACACAGTGTTAGATCGGCATATCTCACCTCAAGCTACACATACATAAACATCTCATACATCCTATCACAGCATATAGATAGAATAGACATCATCATCATCAACAAAAAACACATGTAGACAACATCAGGATCTCAAAATATGTATACTCATATATATATCGGTCCATCAGGCCATCCGAATGTTTACATACAAAAATACATACACCCGCAGGCCAGTGCCACACCGCGGTACAAAAACCGGCTCACCCGCCTATCAAAAAGGTATACAATATACATCCATCAGGGTGCCTCTATCGCACCCCCAACTGCTTCTCCCTCAGGAGGCGGTGGTGGCCCACCCCCACCTGCCCCAGGCGGTGGTGGTGGAACACCTGCAGGACCCTCCTGCCTCGGCAGTAGACGTCCACTAGTCATCACGGCGAGCACAACTGCTCATCGCACTATACCCCGCCATGGTGGCGGTAATCCTATACACTGCTCCAGGAATCCCTCATCCTGGAAGCGTATCCACATGCCCTCAGGCACGTCCTATAACGTCGTCTCTAGACGACGGCGTATATCATCCAAATCAACTCCGGCTGCCGCCAGAGGAGCATGTGACGGCCCTGCACCAGGATCGTCGAATCAGCGCCTCCTCGCTGCCCTCTCAGGCTTTGCAGGTCACCCCGCGACCTCATCCCGCCGACGCCTCTCTCCACGCGGTAGTCTCTCTGGCTCTCGCTGAACTGGCGCTCTCTGCAACTCCACCTCGCGCCCGCGAGGTGCCACATCTGCACATGCACAAAACAACAAACAAACGATCGTATCAACATCTATATCACATATGAACTGATATATCAAAATATCACATAAATCAACACATATACAAAACTCAACATACCTCGATGGTCAAAAACCTCCCCAAGAGGCAGTACCATGTCCGGTTCCCCCCGGAAGTCCACCCCAGCATAGGGGTACCGAAGTATCACTTGCGGCATCTGCCGCCATATCTGTGCCGCCTGCACTGTGAAATAATGGCCACCTTTTCCACCACTGTGGTGAACCAAAAATGATGACCACTGCTTCAAGCGCGGCTCTCGTGCCCCTGGCACCTCTAGTAGCACCCTCGGGTGTAGCATAGGCACCCTCTCCAAAAACCAGGCTACCAGGATTGAGCCAAAAGAAAACTCTCCGGTACCTGTAGACCGACAATGGTCCAACTGCGCGATCATCTGCGTGTGCAGTGTAAGCCCCCAGGAAAACCGCTCACGGCCCACCACCACCCTCTCCAGCACCACCAGCTGGCCACCACTAATCCGTTGGGTCGCCAGTGACCCATACACACAAACAATCATCGCCGTTATGCAACGATGCGTCAGGGAATCTATACCACTAATTCTCACTACCGTCCTAGACATGAAGTTCTCGCCTGAACAAAATTGCCTGGCGAACGTCACCAGGTGTGTATCCCTCGGCAGCATAGGCTCTGCCGGCAACGGCGTTCCCCGGAAGGGGAGACCAGTCAAAAAATAGACATCCTCCACCGTAGTGAAGGGGATCTTCTCTCCTCGTACGAGGAAGCAGTGCAGCTCTGGACTCCACATCTGGAGCAGGAACTGCAGTAAATACTCTTGTGCCCGTATCAATGGGCACTCAAAAAATTTTAGCAAACCACAGGTTTCTAAAGCCGCTCGCACCGCAGGCCCTGCATTGGCCACAGCATCTCGCAACTGCGACCAATCTCGCTCACTCCACCGAAAATCCATAGTCACTGCTAGCCACCTGCACACAACACAGAGTCCTATATCAGCTTATGCAACCATCCAATGCATCAAAAAGACTCATTTTTTCACCCCCTAACCTTGTCCCAAAGACGCGGTTTTCTTACCCACAGGCGCGCACGTATGCGCACCTGTTCACTATACAGGCGCGCACATATGCGCGCTTGTTCACTATACAGGCGTGCACAAATGCACACCTGTTCACTGCACAGGCACGCTCATGAGCGCGCCTGTCCATCATACAAACGCGCTCACGAGCGCACCTGTCCAGCTCACAGGCGCGCATTGGTGCTCGCTTGTCCACCTCACAGGCGCGCCCCTAGGGCGTGCCTTAAATTCCCACTCACGCGCACCCATGCGCGTCTATTTTGTGGACAGGCGCGCACGTATGCGCGCCTTCCACTGAATCTCCCGTGCATGCGGGTCCACATCCTATAAAAAATCCCCTTAAACCCCCTGTACGGCCCCCCATACCTACCCTGCCCAGAAATTGGAAACCTATTTCTATGCAGGATGATCAGACCACTAACCTGAGACTCGCACACCATCGATCGGATACCTCGTGCTCCCTGAAACTCCAAATCTCCTCTGCAATCTGCTCATCTAGTCACTGTAGCAGCAGGTACAAATGAGGTGGCAATGTGGGCCCTACAACTATATATAGGCCTTTTGCCAAACTTCCACTCACCATTTCGAGAGCCCAGGGTGTCCATTTTTCAAACCGTCTTTAGCCACGGGATCAACATCCCGCCACCTACATCACGGCCGTCCCTGGGTCACTTTTCGTCCTAGGCCCCCAGGGTGCCCTTTCTTCCATATCATGGTCAGGTACGCATGCGCATAGTCACATTTGTCAAATACATGCTCATATCTTTGATTCTCTTCAGATATAGTTCACTTTGGGTATTTAGTTTTTCTATGCACAGGTACTTGCTCATCAGTCACCGACATCATCCCTTCAGGTATATATACTCAGCACTGGCATGTAGTCTTTCCCGCTGTATTGCATTTACATTTCCAGTCACACCCTCTGATATTGGCCTTTAGGATCCTCATTCCCAGCTCTGCAGTACTCACACCTCCATTTGCATCATCGGTACTATAACCCGGTAGCATTCTCACCCACATGACTTGTCCCACTCATAGCACCTTTTGGCACTTTCTGACACTCATGTTGTTCTTCATTACCCTTTAGGGATGGGAGTCCCGATAGTCTTTCATCATGTTGCAGATCAACCACATACTTCTTCTCCTCATTTTTCTAGCTTCCCATATGGACTCCCAGATCATCTCTTTATGGTTCTATTCTTTTTACCTGGACCTCCGTAGGATCATGAACCCTTCATTTCATCCACCATCAGTTTGCCCATCTGCGAACCCATCTTCATTTCACCTACCTCATACAGAAACTCACCGATGGGGCCCCCACCCTTCATCTATTTTTCCAAGAAATTTATGCCCTCCCTGGGGCACTCCTTTCACACTGGGGCACCCATTTCTGTATTTGTACATTTTTCCCAAATTATTCATTATTTATTGTACAAACACCTTTATTTTTAGTCATTTCCTTTTGTCGTTACCATTGATGACTTGCTTCCTTTTTTGGCCATCCGCAACCCATGTCACCCTTGGTTGGAGCATTGCTTCTCATTTACCCTTGCCGACATCGTCCATATCTTCAGAGTACTTTACAGGTCACTTGCCTCTACCCTCTGAATTTGTTCACCTTGTCCTGCCTCTGGCACAACTTATCTTCGGTCTTGGCGTCCCCCTGACACTCGACCTTGTCACACGGTTGCGGCCATGCCTTATATCATACACCCTCCAACCAAGGGAATTCTTGAGTCTTCCCACTTCTTGACTTTTTCCATGTACCTCTGCCACTTTCTCACCTCAATAGATTCCGCGAAGCCCTTTGCTTCTGGGAGTCGCATCCCCCTTTTGTCGACATCAACACAATTTTCCATAAGGGCGACAGTATCTTGATTCTCATTTTCTATTCAAATGAGAGATCTCGGACGGCACAGGGTGAAACACCATTACTCCCTGCTGTCATTGGCCCCCATAACATTCGACGCCAACACTTTCTCATGTTACGGTGGGTCTTACTTTGTGAATATTGTAGTTATTATTATCATTTTCTGAAGACCTCTGAACTTGGTCGGGCCATCAATGCCCGCATCATCGTCGCTTCTTATTACCGCGATCATTGCCTATTGTTCAGAGTATGTTCCTTTGAAGAATTGTCTTCTGCCTTTATCATTACCGCCCCCGAGGGCGCTGCAGTTGTCTACACCAACACTTCAGTCATCTTCTTTCAGAGTTACATAACACGAGCATGGGGCATGCCCGCCTCATTTGTACACAGTTGTATATTGTTACGCACCTTCTGGAAGGTCGGGTTCTACCAGTTCCTTTATTCTCCAAAGGATTACTCTACACAGTCCCGCTCTTGCTCTCTCTTACCACAATATTCTCAGTAAAAGAAACATTGATGGATTCCGGCTATACGTATGCTCCTAACCTCATCCATCAGGGGGCATTTTTTATCACTGAAATTTCGTCCGCACATGGAGACATGAACTCAGCATCGTCAAAATAGGAATGAAGTCATTCATGGCATCGGATTAAGTTCACAGCATTGCAAAAGGGTCAAAAACTATACAAAGTAACCAAAAATTGAAGGGCGCTTTACAAAAGATAGGTGTGCGCGCATATGCGCGTAACAGGAACGTACAATGCGTGCATGCGCGCACGATGCACGACTGTTAGCGAACAAACCCGCGCACCTGCTAAACTGCGCATTTATTGAATTGGTCGGCCTCCCAACCACTTATGGACCAGCTCCCAACCTGATTTGACCATCAAATCTGAGCTGAATCCACATGGTAGGCTGGTCAAAGACCTAATTGAGCCCTAAAGAGCCCCTTTTCACACCTCAAAGGAGTTACATAATCACCCAATGTTATGCTATAAAAAGCCATGAAGAAACATCATTTTCTCAAGGAATTTCATGTAAGGTTATGCTGCCTAGATTGTTTTAAGGACTCACTCCTTGAAAATAACACCTTTGGCACCATTTCATTGAGCTACCCATCTCTACATTGAGTGGATGTGCTTGGAGTTCTTTCACCATCATTCTCATTTTCTTATTGTAAGGAGAACAATTTTGTGAGGGCCTCAAGAGCCTTCCTTTGGAGGAAGAAGGAACCACAGTTCCCTTTCTTCATTGTGCTTTGGATTTCATCAATAGAACAGCTCAAAAACATTGGTGATATTGGTCTTGTTGTCTTTGTTATTTCTTTTTCCATATGCTCATAGTTTTAGTTTGTTTTCATTTAGTTCTTTCTTATAGTTTTGTTGTTCTTTTTCTAACTCTTTCCTCTATTGTTGTCATGCCTAGAAAGACCCAACTGGGCATGTAAGCACTCTTTATTTGCTCACCAAGTGGCAACTTGGGTGTAAATAATAAGGTGTAAAGGAGCGGGATGAGATCTTATCTTTTTATTATACGTTTGATAAGCATGACACTTCCGGACGACGGTAATATAGTCTTTAAACAAAGAAGTCTAGAATTACCCTACTCATAGGATATTTTGGGCAGTGGCATACCTAGACATATGACCACCACATGCTCCAGAGTTGCGGTCATTCAAATATTTCTCATCCTTGTAGTAGGTTAGACAGTGTCAGAAAATAGAGTCAACACCACGATGGTAAAGAGTGTCACCGAAAATTATGTATTGATGGGCTTGATACCGTATTTGACAATGGTCTGTACTAGGGAGGTCGGGTCGGAAAGTTTGAGTCTGGCGATAGGTGATAATATACCCATACCAAGAATCATCAGAATTGATCAGAAAAAGGGATTTTTTAGGTAAGGAATCCTCTGCCACATTTTTTTTCTCAATGGAGGGAAGGTCACATATCATTTCGGAGAAAACCAATGATTTATTAGACTTAGCACGTTCAAACTCTAAGTCGAACTCCTAGAGAATAACTATTTATTTGGAGTACTTTCCCCCTAGCAATTGGCATGTAAGGATATGCTACATAGGGTTGCAATAGGAAATTACAGTGGTCCTGCATAATAGGATATAGTGACGAAAATGATGGACAGCTTGAACAGCTGCCAAGGCCAGTTTTTCCACATGTAGGTATTTGGCTTTGGAAGTCGTAAGACTTCGACTCAAATAATAAATTACATGTTCGTCATGAGAAACATATTCTTTGAATAAAACCATTGCAATGGTAGATTATGAAGCTACGAGGTAAAGGAAATAGTCTTGACTATAATCAAGTGGGAAAAGCAATGGTGTACGGGTCAAGGCAAGTTTTAAAGTTTCAAAGGATTTACAGTGGAGTTGCCAATTTTTCTATTGGATAAATCAATGAATGCAGACATAAACTAATCTCCATAGATCCACCTAAATCTAGAACAAAACAAGATAGAACATGGCGCTTTCCCTAAGTTACAATCATCAAATTTAATATCAAAGAAGATATGGGTGACATACCTTTGAATATTGCTTCCTCATATCTTTGTTGTCGCTGGTTCGCTCCGGTGCTCTTGTGCAATTAGATCCACAATGACACAAACAAACCAAAGTGAAAGAAATGATAGTATATTCAATGAAAACTTAAACATGTGATCAAGGAGTCATGTAATAAAATGAGAATGATTTTATGGGAAAGCAACATGCCACCGTATTATATTAAGTAAAAGTGGAAGATACAACCAAAATGCCTTGATGTTGCAAGGTTACCGTTTAGTAGCCCTTTTCTCCAACACACACACTTGCTTCAAACTTGCATGAAGATGACCCTCAATAGATTGATGGACAAATGGAGATCGCAAGCATCAATTGAAAATAGAGTTCCTCACACAATCCCCAGCCTATTCCTTCATAAATCCTGTTAGCACTCTGTAAAATTTTTCTGGCTGAATAGACACACGACAGAGGTAATTGTTTCAACCAAATTTAAAGATGAGGCACTAGCCTACTCAACTCAGAGAGGGCTCTCTCATGTCACTTTATATATCTATGGAAGAAAGGGGCTAGATTCGGTTTGTTTTGGGGATTTTTAATAAAAATTTTGAAGAACTAGAGCTGACCTTTGGGATATGGGGTCAGGAATGTAGGATGCATTGCAAAATCATGAAAACAATTAGGAGGAAAAGGCTAAATGAGGAAGTGACTTCTGAGTTTATGTTTGAAAATTTAGATGGTATCAAAAGAAAGGAAACACACAACTATTATCAGAGCATTATAGTAATGAATTCTGAAATGGTTTGGAAGAGATAAACATAGTCTAAATCGCCAAGCCAAGAGCATTAAATAATGAATTCTGGACTTTTAATTTCTTGATTTAGACAGAGGAAAACAAAATGAAATGCAGAATAACAGGAATCATGCACTATGGGAGAAAATGAGACTCATAACACCGCCAGTTAGAATCTTTTCATAAAAAGTCCAAAATCTACCTTTGCATCCATGTATTCATTCCAACCCCAGAGATTTACAAATTTTTCCTGCACAGAGGGCAGGATCCTCCTTTTTTTTTCTTTCTATACTCATGAGACCAAGCATATATAGAGGAATTTTTTGTGGAATTTAAAACATTCTGACTTCCACATAATTCTAAAATAGATACAAGTTACAAAAAGGAAGAACAATTATACTATTTAAAGGAACCATTAGTAACCGATCTGTCATATCAGGACTCCCTTTTCTTAAGCCGCCATCTTTCCAAAACTTTCTGAAATACACCTAAATTTACCTGAGGATTCACCTCAACTTGGCGATTTCCTCTTCCAGGGTACTCAACCAAGCGAGATTTTCTCTGACGCTCTCTATCATCTCGTTTTTTGTCTCCATCCTCCACCTTTTTCTCCTCTTCCTCTTTGCGGATGGGTGGTAGGTGTTGTATGCATGTTCATTTATAACAAGATCCCTCAAAATGGGGTTTAATTTGACTCCCGACTCTGTCTCAGTTGCAAATTTGGTATGAAATTTAGCTTCCAGTATCTGCAAGACCCATTTTTCTTTCTTACTTATTGACCTGCTTGGTACATTAGTTGAGAACCTAGTCGTTCCAGATAGTGTTTGATGAGTATCATCCATACCTTTTGGACTTTGCAGAGACCTTGATTTGGCCACCCTTTGAATTTATAGAACTCGGGAAATCAACACAGGTTGGGCTTGTTTTTCTTACGCATAAGATGGAAATTTCCCAGAATAAGATAAAATGATTTCATATCTGAGATTTGATGGTTTTTGTATTTTAATCATGAATTACTGTCACAGTATGTTGGTGTGCCACGATTCATCAATCCAATTTGAGTGATGAGCCTCGAGTTAGTTATGCGATGAAACCATTTTGATATGTCATCTAGGAAAGTACCTAAACCAATGATGTGGGGTGATTTGACCAAGTTCCATCCTTCCCGCGAGTTATTGAAGTGACAATTTGAACCATGTGACATAGGGTCCATAGGAAAAGTGGTTTCGGGAAATCCTCTATCTACCTCGATGCGTGTGTAAGAGCACCACACATTCCCCATCAAAACCATAATGGTTTTTCCCGGTCTGCCTTCGCGTTGTTAAGTTTCGTGCTATTTGTCGGTCCGATGTGGGCCTCGACCATGGATCTGGGATTCTTCAAAATCAATGATTTGAAAAGCTACTCCCTTCCTGCCTCCGCTATATTTTTTCATCTGTCGCGGGATATAGCCGAGCGCCCTAATCTATCACGCCTCTATTGTGGTATAGAATCTCGCTAAATTTCAGAAAGTTTTAGATCCCGATATGAAAATTGTTAAGGTGATAACATTAGCTCCAACTGGGGATGCTATCCTCCCAGCAAGGTAGCAAAGAATTCGTAGACCCGTTTCTTGATCCATTGAGTTGTTCCCAAAACATGTGTGTACCCTACTCCTACCAATCTTTGCACACTGCTTCCAACTGCATGCTGGACGTCCGAGTACATTATTGAAAATTGACTGTATTTAGTACTAGAAAACTCAAACTGAAAAATGCTTGACCGACAACATTATTTTCACACCCCTATATACCCTAAAACTATTGAGATGACTAGTCAATCAAGTGATGCTAAAGTGCTAATGTAGCCAATCAAGCAATTGGCTTCCTGATTCTCCTTTGTTCACATTTTTCTTAAGTTGGAAGACAAATGTAAAAGATGGCGGTTGAAAGAAAAAATTGAATCCAAAATCTGAGCTTATGAATGAAACAAATTCATTCTTCACTGAATATTGTAATAGAGTGGCCACCGAATCTTGAAAACCATGAAAAATCATTTCTTCTTGATGAGCAAAAACCAAAAGGCAAGCCTCTTTCATAAGTGTTAGTTGTTTTTGCTCTATTTCTTCTGTTCTGAGAACATTTTCGAATGAAATGGAAACGATAGGTTTGTCTTCTTTTCCATGCATATCAACAAAAATATTCATACATTCTTGAACATCTTCAAATATGACAGCCATATTATGTGCATCAAGGCTATCCTCTTTTTCATCAAACAACTCTAATTTGGTTTCATTAAATTTCTGGAAAATTGTTTGAGGACAACCACTTTGACTTTCAAACGAATTAATAGAAATAAGTTCTTGCTCATAATATTCTTGCAAATGTGAAAAGATAACAACATGCACTATTTCACAGCCTAGATTTCCCATGGATGGATTTTCAAAACCTTTATTTTCAAATGACTCAAATAAAACCACTTGTTGAAATTACTAATACAACTGAGAGGGGGGGGTGGATCAGTTGTCTTTGAGCTTAAACAATTTTAATTCTATTAATACATTCTTAATCTTTCTTCAAGTGATCATCAACATCATACAGCATATGGACAGTAAAAGTAAAAATCATCAGTCACACACAAGGTATACACAAAGACAGATTTTTCATGAGGAAACCCATAAAGGGAGAAAACCTCTTCTTCTTCGAAATGATAGGCAGTCTTTTAAGTTCTATACATCATATTTAATTGAGCACCAACTCAATGTGAGGCTGCTACCTCTGTTTTACAAGCTGCAACTTGTTTGAGAGCACCAACTCTCTAGTTTCTCTAGCATCCACTAGAAGGAAGCACCAACTCCCTGGTTTCTCTAGCACCCACTAGAAGGAAGAACCAACTCCCTATTTGTTCCAGCACCAACTGGATGGAAGAAATAACTTCCAGTTATATAGGCTCCAACATGTATAACAGAGAACACTTGTTCTCCCTTGCACCACCCTGCCACCCTGGTTTCTCTGGATGCAACCAGATGGAAGCTACAACTTCCTGTGTTCAAGCTCCCACTTGAACTTCTGAGGAAAACAGTCCTTCCGAGAACCTCCCAACCTCCCTAGAATATGAATGGCTAAATAAACAGTCAATTTTACAGATAAATCAGTTCTTACCAATCTTTCTTTGTTCTGTAAATATGATCTTCTACACACTGTTATGCTGCTCTTCTCTTCCTCTGTATGTTCAGCAGGTATGCTCTACATCAACTCGTTCTCTCATTCTTCTCTTCTTCAACTTGTTCTGTTATTCTACTCTACATTTCATCTCACACTGCACATATGCTCAATCTCATCCTGCGCATTCTGTCCTTTTCCTTTTCTTACGGTTTCATTCTTTTCTCATACAGAATAACCAAAAGAAAATAGTCTGTCTCATTTTCTTTTATACACCCCTCCACAATGGTTCCACTTTGCATTCTCTTCAGAAAATGAAAGAGAACTATCCAAGCAACAAAAACGCCAACTGACTAACAGATTTGTAACTAAAAAGTTAACTGTGAGAGAGAGAACAATAACCCTTTGATCATATTCTCATTTTATCTACCGTTGGATGAATTTTATTGACATTGCCTTTAAATCGGGTTTCAACATTTCGACAATCCTGTGCTGAGTGTCTCGACACTTTATTTCACGATTTCCGAAGTCCCGATGCAGGACTTTTCTGCAATAGCTCCTTCCTCCATCTCTCGTTGATGTGACCAAGAGTTGTGACCACAGTCTTATTCAACAACTACATTTGGTAATTTCGCGTTTCGGTACTTCGGCATTTCGGGACTCTTGATGTTGAGAGTCTCTGACTTCTCCATCTCTCGATAACCAAATTCCTGATCTCCAATACATCTAAGAGGGAGTCGGATCAATGGTCCACAATCTCTTCGAACCAACGACTCAGATCAATTCGTGATTTCACATATCGCGAATTCGACATTCCTGTGGTGAAAGTGTTCTTGTCACTTCAAAGTCCCGATCCGTGAAACTTCGAAATGGAGTCGGATCAACGGTCCTGATCAACACTTGATCTGACGGTTCAGATCATTTCGTGATTTTGTATATCGCAATTTCGCGATTCTTAATGTTAATATTATTTGTCCTCTCCATCACTCGATCCTCGAAACCTCTAAAGGTACTTGGATCAACGGTCCATATTCTATCTTGATTCAATGGCTGCGATTGAATCGCAATTTCGCATATCATGAAATCAACATTCTTGTTGCATTGTTTACTTGCCACTCCATGTTGCGATCCTAGAAACTCCGAAATAGACTGGAATCAATGGTCCAGATCAAACCTTGATCTGATGGCTCAGATTACATCGTGATTTTTCATATCGCGATTACGCCCACTTCTCCTTGTACCTTAAAGAACGTGCGGGTTCTTCTTGATCCAATGATGGTCGGATCCTGTGCTTGAATCTGACAGCTTAGATCTATCCTCCTCTTCAACGATCAGAGATTCTTCTCAACCTTTACAGATCTTCGATTACTCGATCAATGTTGCATTGCCTTCGATCATTTGTTGCCTTTGATCATTCACCTTCGATCATTCGACCTTCCTAAACTTATCTTCTGTTTTCCTGTCGATTACAAACTTCCTGTACTCATGCCATCTTCACTGTTGTACTTGCCATCAATGACAAGCATTCGATGTCTGTTAAATATTTGCCAACAATCTCCCCCTTTGGCATTGATGGAAACACAAGCACCCGCATGCATTCAGATCTCCTCTCCCGAACTCTTTTCTCCCCCTTTGACATCAATGTCAAAGAAGAAACATTCTTCCCTTGACCTGTTGCAAAACACACTCCCCCTGTTGACTTATAAGCATATTGGAAATACACCAGATATTCAATAAGTACTCCCCCTGACCAGGTGAACAGATTAGAAATAAGAGATTATAACCCCCATCTTTTGATGAAGATATCCAAAAGGGGTCACTGCTAATGGTTTAGTAAAGATATCAGCAATCTATTCTGTAGAAGGTATATAATTCAGTTGAACAGTTCTGTTTGTAACTTGTTCTCTAAGAAAATGGTACTTTATTGGAATATGCTTAGTCTTGGAATGAAGAACAAGATTCTTGGAGAAACTAATGGCACTGGTGTTATCACAATGAATTGGAATGGGATCAGTGTAATTTACCTTCAGATCTGCAAGATTTTGTATCATCCATAAAATTTGTGTGCAGCAACTAGCAGCAACAATGTATTCTGCCTCTGTAGTGGATAATGAAATGGATCCTTTCTTTTTACTAAGCCATGCAACTAATGAGTCACCCAAAAAAAATGCTCCTCCACTAGTGCTTTTTCTCTCATCAACACAGTTTGCCCAGTCTACATCTAAATAAGAAGTTAACTGGAAATTCTGATTTCTAGGATACCACAGACCATAAGTCATTGTTCCCTTCAAGTATTTAAATGTCCTTTTGACAGCTACCAAATGACTTTTTTTAGGAGCAGATTGAAAACGACCTACCATTCCAATAGATTGCATTATATCAGGATGAGATATTGTTGGATTACTGAGAGGGGGGGTGAATCAGTAATAACGTAATTATAATCCTTTTTCTTCAAATGTTATATCAATGTAGAATTATTATCCAAAAATGAGCAGTAATAAATAAACAATCACACACATGAACAGTACACCACTGTTTTACGTGGAAACCCAAATCGGGAGAAAACCACGGAATGTTTTTTCTTATATGTCTTGAACAATTACATTCATTGGAAGCACCAACTTCCTTTGTTTTCCAGCCGCAACTGGAAGGAGGCTCCAGCCCTGAGATATTGTTGGATTACCGAGAGGGGTGAATCAAAGAATAACGTAATTATACTTTTCTTCAAATGTTATATCAACGTAGAACTATTATCCAATAATGAGTAGTGATAAACAAACAATCACACACATGAACAAGAGACACTGTCTAAGCTTTTACGTGGAAACCCAAATCGAGAAAAACCACTTTAATGTTTTTTTCTTATGTCTTGAAGAATTACATTCATTGGAAGCAAATTAACTTCCTTTGTTTTCCAAATTTAAATCGAAGGGAGGCTCCAAACTTCAGCTTCTTCAAGTTACAAACCTGAGGGAAGCTCCAACTCCTCAATTCTACAGCTACAACCAGAAGGAAGCTAAAAACCCCTATGCTCTTTGGATACAAATAGAAGGTGGTTACAACCACATGTACTTGCCCCATATAACTACCCAGAAGTAGAAGTAGAATGATGAACCATCACACACACTGGTGAGATATATATTGCTGTAAACCTGTACTAATAAACCTATACCATGCATCAACATATACCTAAACCTGTAATCAACATGCACCATAAACAAGTGCATCAACCATGCAACTTCAAATCCCTGTAATCAAACTGCATTTCCTAAACAAGTGGTATCAACCATGCACCAACCCTAACAAAAATCCTCTCATCAATTTCATCATCCAAATTGATTTGTATTCTTTGTAATAGACCCAGTGTGTATGATCACATACATATTCCCAAGAAACCTTAACTTTAACAAAAAAGACTAGCATTTTCACTAAACTTGTTTTTAGTCTCACATGCCTAGTTTTGGATTAGTCAACAACCCTGACTTGAAGTAATCATAACTTTGAACCTGTAATGTATAAAGATCTGAAACTTATACACAATGTTATTCAGTGTGTTTTATGCAATTCCTCCAAGTGGCACTACTTGGAACTTCTCAGAAAAGGAGTTATAGCAAAAATGGCATACCTTGCTGAATTCTGGATTATTCTAGAGAGCGTCCTTGTAGAGAGTACCCCGCACAAAATGTTTTCTGAAATGATCTAAAACTGTTACACAACGTACTACATCCTTTAACCTAACCAACACATTTGGTCTCACTGAATTTGGATCTGTTATGAATAATTTATGACGTTTTTACCCGAAACACCTGATTTTGACTAGTTTCAGGACTGGCCAAAAACCCTATTTTCCACAGAGTGTAACTCAAAAACTACAACGACCCACAAGATGATTTTTGAACCCACGATACTTGGATATGTTTTCTCACTAGAATAGAAATTTCAGGATCTTAATCATTATAGAAAAAAAGTTATAGCGAAAATGGTGAGATGACCTGAAAATAACATACCATAGAAAGCACCTTCAAAAGAATTTATCCTTCCTTGCATTTCGGCCTTCTTTTCTTCACCTTCCTCAGAATTTAGG
>SNQJ01S0002157.1:35789-50387 GCA_010110895.2 Picea sitchensis | reverse complement strand
CAGTTGTATTTGAGCTTAAACAATTTTAAGTCTATTAATACATTCTTAATATTTATTCAAGTGATCATCAACATCATACAGCATATGGAAAGTAAAATTAAAAAGCATCAGTCACACACAAAGTATACACAGAGACAGATTTTTCACGAGGAAACCCATAAAGGGAGAAAACCTCTTCTTCTTCGAAATGATAGGCAATCTTTTAAGTTCTGTACATCATATTTAATTGAACACCAACTCAATGTGAGGCTGCTACCTCTATTTTACAAGCTGCAACTTGTTTGAGAGAACCAACTCTCTGGTTTTTCTAGCATCCACTAGAAGGAAGCACCAACTCCCTGGTTTCTCTAGCACCCACTAGAAGGAAGTACCAACTCCCTATTTGTTCCAGCACCAACTGGATGGAAGCAACAACTTCTAGTTATACAGGCGCCAACCTGTATAACAGAGAACACTTGTTCTCCCTTGCACCACCCTGCCACCCTGGTTTCTCTGGCTACAACCAGATGGAAGCTACAACTTCCTGTGTTCAAGCTCCCACTTGAACCTCTGAGGACAAAATTCCTCCCGAGCACCTCCCAACCTCCCTAGAATATGAATGGCTAAATAAATAGTCAACTTTACAGATAAATCAGTTCTTACCAATCTTTCTTTGTTCTGTAAATCTGATCTTCTACACACTGTTCTGCTGCTTTTCTCTTCCTCTGTCTGTTCAGCAGGTATGCTCTACATCAACTCGTTCTCTCATTCTTCTCTTCTTCAACTTGTTCTGTTATTCTACTCTGCGTTTCATATCACACTGCACATATGCTCAATCTATCCTGCGCATTCTCTCCTTTTCCTTTTCTTACGGTTTCATTCTTTTCTCATACAGAATAACCAAAAGAAAATAGTCTGTCTCATTTTCTTTTATACACCCCTCCACAACGGTTCCACTTCGCATTCTCTTTGGAAAATGAAAGACCACTATCCAAGAAACTGAAATGCCAACTGACTAACAGATTTGTAACTAAAAATTTAACTGTGAGAGAGAGAGGAGTAACCCTTCGATCATATTCTCATTTTATCTGTCATTGGATGAATTTTATTAACATTGCCTTTAAATCGGGTTTCGGCATTTCGACAATCCTGTGTTGAGTGTCTCGACACTTCATTTCACGATTTTCGAAGTCTCGATGCAGGAATTTTCTGCACTATCTCCTTCCTCCATCTCTCGCTGATGTGACCAAGAGCTATGACCACAGTCTTATTCAACAACTGCATTTGGTAATTTCACGTTTCGGTACTTCGGCATTTTGAGACTCCTGATGTTGAGAGTCTCTGACTTCTCCATCTCTCGATAACCAAATTCCCGATCTCCAATACATCGAAGAGGGATTTGGATCAATGGTCCATGATCTCTTCGAACCAACGGGTCAGATCAATTTGCAATTTCGCATATCGCAAATTCGACATTCCTGTGGTGAAAGTGTTCTTGTCACTTCAAAGTCCCGATCCACAAAACTTCGAAATGGAGTCGTATCAACGGTCCTGATCAACACTTGATCTGATGGTTCAGATCATTTCACGATTTTGTATATCGCGATTTCGCGATTCTTGATGTTAATATTCTTTGTCCTCTCCAACACTCGATCCTCGAAACCCTGAAAGGGACTTGGATCAATGGTCCAGATTCTATCTTGATTCAATGGCTGCGATTGAATCACAATTTCGTATATCGCGAAATCATCATTCTTGTTGCATTGTTTACTTGCCACTCCATGTTGCGATCCCCAAAACTCCGACATGGACTAGAATCAACGGTCCAGATCAAACCTTGATCTGATGGCTCAGATTACATCGCGATTTTTCATATCGCGATTAGGCCTGCTTCTCCTTGTACCTTAAAGAACGTGCAGGTTCTTCTTGATCCAACGATGGTTGGATCTTGTGCTTGAATCTAACGGCTGAGATCTGTCCTCCTCTTCAACGATCATAGATTCTTCTCAACCTTTATGGATCTTCGATTACTCGATCAATGTTGCGTTGCCTTCGATCATTTGCTGCCTTCAATCATTCGACCTTCCTGAACTTATATTATGTTTGCCTGTCAATTACAAACTTCTTGTACTAATGCCATATTCACTGTTGTACTTCCCATCAATGACAAGCATTCGTTGTCTGTTAAATATTATCCAACACCACTGCCTCTTCATTATCTTTCTGTATTTCTAATGGAAAAGTGGCATATACTGCTTCGTTTCTTTCCCGAAAATCTATTTCATTTGTTTTTTTATTGCTGGAGACTTCCATTGTTGCAGTTTTAGAATCTTCATCCATGTCTATGTTGTTTAAAAATTGACCCACGACGTCATTCTCAAGGGAAGAGAAAATACTTTGAAACACTTTTTCATGTTGAGAATCTATATTGATTTCGGGAGAAAGAAAATGACCTTGAACAATACTTTTTGGAGCGACTTCTTCTTCCTTTTCAGGCTGATAGCTAAACATAGACTGCAAATATGAGCTCACATGACCCTTTATGTTATTGTTCATAATATTATCATCGCCACTCCGCTCATGCTTGGAGAATTCCTGACCTGAGATACTAAAAATATTTTTCTTCAATAATTCAAAAGAAGAAAAACATAATTGTACGGTTTCCCTACCTGATTTGAAATCGTCTTCAATTTTATCCCCAACAAATGGTTGCATTTCAGTGCAAGTAATAGGGTTTTCAGGCACATGAAAAGAGTGTTGTGATATATTTTCATTCTGCTTCATTAATTTAGCGTGGTTTTTCATAAGCACAGATTTACTTTCCTCAATGATGATATTAGGATTTTCTTTCAACAATTTGAATGAATAAAAGCATAAAGGTAAAGAATTCCCTTAAGCTAATTCAATACTTTCTTCTTTGTAACTTTGATATGTAGGTTGAGTCATTTCATTATACTTCTGGGAAAAAAAAACTGATAGGGAACATGCAGTTGGTTGTTCTAAGGAGTCATCATCACAATCATCATCATATTCATCATATAGGTAAATCAACAGTATATGTAATATCATCTAACAAGAACAACTATGGAACGCCAACATGTTCTTCAACAAATGGATTTGCAAATTCATCTTCTTGACTATCTACAAATGAATCCATAAAACAATAATTCCCCTTCTTATCATGGGATGGATCAGAAGATAAATCAACATCTCTTCTTCCAACAAGTGGAATATAGTTCTTTGCAAAATCATTTCCATTGGAAACTTCGAGAGGACCTATGATATCATCAATTCTATGCTCAATATTCCAATCAACTATTTCCTATTCACATTTTCTTTCATGTTCTTGAGCATTCAACTCCTCACTCTAGATCGGATTACATGCTTGGAAGTTGTGTTGAATGTCCTGAGCATCACTAAACATTTGTTGTAAGGACTCAAGTCTTCTTTCCATCAGGAGGAAAGAAAAATTTGGATGAAGAGTAGTTGCATAATGGAGCATGGCAGCAGCTTCAGAGGGTTGAATTTCTTCGGAAAAATTATAATAGACACTAGAGAAATTTCTACTGAACACATAAATAGCTTCATTTCCATGTCTTTTTAAGGCATAAAATTCATTGATTTGCATCTCTAAGGATTTCTCTTTTCCCCAGAACTTTAAGAAGACCTTCTTCAATTCTACCCATGATCTGATGGTTTCTAGATGTAAATGTTTGAACTAGTGTTTGGTGTCTCCTTTCAAGGATTGAGAGAAAACTCTCATACACACATCATCATGATCAATATCGAATAAATATATAAAATGCTCAAACCCTTGAATGTGATTTTCAGCCAAGATGATATCCGATTCTCCGTCGAACATAGGTAGGTACTCATAGTAATTTGGAGGGAAATCATGAAGGGTTTGGGGTAGCTTTAAGGGTATATATCTATGTCAGGCCTTGGGGGGTGTTGGACCAAGAACTATGGGGGAAACATTGGTTTGGGTCTCATGGGATTCATCAAATTGGTCATTGTCATTGCGTGGACCAGGTGAATTTTTTTTATCAGAACCAACGACAAGGTGAGGGTATGCATGTTCAACGTACAGAGGAGGAAATATAATTGCAAGTCTTTCATGATCATTATTAAAATAAAATAGGTAAAAGAAAGTTTGTTTGGCATGTTCAAGGAAGGAGAAGAGGCAACTTAAAATGAAAAGTAAAATTCTTTGTAAGAGGTCCCATTTTGAGTACCTGTTTTCCCTCATGATGCCTTTCCTCACCCCTGTCAAGGGGTTTCATCTTTCAGTGAAGTCTTTGTCTTGCGCTTGAAGCATTGAGAGAAGAGTCTCCTTTTGGAAATTCATGATAATTTTATCAGTGGAGTCACCTTCAAACCTCTATGGAGTCGCCAGAGCAGTAATACAGCCAATATGTGCCTAAGTGTCTGTCGCTCTTAGACCTTAGAACTCAACCATGTTGTTCCTCCCATGGAAAATTTTTCAATTTTGGTCCCTGGAAACGGCACCAAAATGTTAGCACTCTATAAATTATGTACAGTTGAATAGACACATGACAAAGGTAATTGTTTCAACCAACTTTAAAGATGAGGCACTAGCCACCTCAACTGAGAGAGGGCTCTCTCGTGTCACTTGATATATCTATGGAAGACAGGGGCTAGATTCGGTTTGTTTTGGGGATTTTTAATAAAATTGTTGAATATCTAGAGATGACCTTTGGGCTATGGGGTCAGGAATGTAGGATGCATTGCCAAATCATGAAAACAATTAGGAGGAAAAGGATAAATGAGGAAGTGACTTCTGAGTTTATGTTTGAAAATTTAGATGGTATAAGAAGAAAAGAAACACACAACTATTATCAGAGCATTATAGTAATGAATTCTGAAATGGTTTAGAAGAGATAAACATAGTCTAAATTGCCAAGCCGAGAGAATTAAATAATGAATTCTGGAATTTTAATTTCTCAATTTAGATAGAGGAAAAAAAATGAAATGTAGAATAATAGGAATCACACACTATGGGAGAAAACGAGACTCATAACACTGCCAGTTAGAATCTTTTCATAAAAAGTCCAAAATTTGTCTTTGTATCCATGTATTCATTCCATCCCTAGAGATTTCCAAAGTTTTCCTGCACAGAGGGCAAGCTCCTCCTTTTTTTTTCTTTCTATACTCATGAGACCAAGCATATATAGAGGAATTTCGCGTGGAAGAACAATTATATTATTTAAAGGGACTATTAGTAACCAATCTATCATATCAGGAATCCCTTTTCTTAAGCCGCCATCTGTCCAAAACTTTCTAAAATACACCTAAATTTACCTGAGGATTCACCTCAGCTTGGAGATTTCCTCTTCTAGGGTACTCAACCAAGCGATATTTTTTTAAACACTCTCTATCATCTCAGTTTTGGCCTCCATCCTCCACCTTTTTCTCCTCTTCCTCTTTATGGTTGGGTGGTAGGTGTTTTCCACGTGTTCATTTATGATGAGATCCCTCATAACGAGGTTTAATTTTACTCTCGACTCTATCTCAGTTGCAGGTTCGGTATGAAATTTAGTTGCGAGTATCTGCAAGACCCATCTTTATTTATTACTTATTGACCTACTTGGTACATTAGTTGAGAACCTAGTCGTGCCATACATCGTTTGATGAGTATCATCCATACATTTCAGACTTTGCAGAGACCTCGATTTGGCCACCCTTTGAATTTACAGAACTCAGGAAATCAACATAGGTTGAGCTTGTTTATCTTACGCATAATATGGCAATTTCCCAAAATAGGATAAAATGATTTCATATCTGATATTTGATGGTTTTTGTATTTTAATCACGAATTACTATCACAGTACATTGGTGTTCCATGCTTCATCAATCCACTTCGAATGATGAGCCTCAATTTAGTTATGCGATGAAATCCTTTTGATACGTCATCTTAGAAAGTACCTGGACAAGTGATGTGGGGTTATTTGACCAACTTCCATCCTTCTCGTGAGTTATTGATGTGACATTTTCAACTACGTGACATTGGATCCATAGGAAAAGTGGTTTTGGGCAATCCGTTGTCTGCCCCAATGAGTGTGTAACAGTGCCACGCATTCCCCATCAAAACCATAATTGTTTTTCCCGATCTGCCTTCGCGACATTAAGTTCCGTGATATTTGTTGGTCCGATGTGGGCCTCGACCGTGGATCTGGGATTCTTCAAAATCAACGGTCAGTCGAGATACTCCCTTCTCACCTCCTCTATATTTGTTCATATGTTGCAGGATATAGCTGAGCGCCCTAAACTATCACGCCTCTATTGTGGTATAACATCTCGCTAAATTTAAGAAATTTTTAGATCCCGATATGAAAATTGTTAAGGTGATAAGAAATCCCTTACTTGATCTTAATTTATTTTTTCTTAACCTTTTCCATGATAAATCCATCATTATATAGGAGAAGGAGAGATGGTTAAAGATATTAGGATGATCCCACCAAATCAGAGAAGCCAGTAGGATCCAAACCATACGGATGCCACCTCATATTCTAGAAGATTCCCTTCTAGAACCTTCATGAATTTCATCCTTTCCTTAGTCTTCAAGCATCGCATCACCCTGTCTATACAATAGCGTGAGGAAACTCTGCAAGCCAGGTTTAGGACAGCATGCGAAAATCAGGCATTTTTACACTGTGTCTTATGTCTAGCCTGCGACGTCATTCCAAAAACAAGTTTTGTAGAGGGAGAAATAAGTCACTTTTCTCATGAGAAAGATACTTCTAGGAGACTTAACACATGCTTGTAGAAACATCACTAGGGTGACCAAAATAATGTGTAACAGAATGCCCCCAAAAGTATGAGGTGGGAACTCCTGACAGTCGAAATACTTTGTAAAATGAGTGTGTGTGTCCAGAACAAGGAGCGCACCAATTGGGAACCTGGAAACAACCAAGTATCTATGCAATATTATACCATTTATGAGGTAGGAATTCCCATGCTCAAACTACAAGTGATTTAAATCATGAATTTAATTCATGGCCACCAATCATACACCATGGATCCATGTCATCAAGATTTTACATAGCCACCAGGAATACACTGTGGATCTATGTTTTAGAAAACTCAAAGTCATACATAGCCATGAGACATACAAAGTGGATCTATGGATGAATACAAATCATAAATACTCCATCGCAACCTAGACCAAAATGGTGAGATCCAGGGTCTTCAATCCCATCGTCTATAAGTACGAATCTATCCATGCAATTACAGGTGTTGAAGTCAAACATGGTAGAAACCACATGATTACCGATCATTGATGAAAACCATTAACAAGTGCAAGGAAATCACCATTGATGTCAATGACTCCCAAGGTACCTTAGTACAATCCATCGAATGTGAATAAATGAGTTGAATTCGAACACTCGATGGAATCTCTTGATCAGGGACCAATGATGTGAATCCACTGTCGAAAGTGAAGAAACCTCCCATTGAGGCATGCAGGCTCTAAGGTAATAAATGATTTCTAAGTCTTGTTCCTGGATGATGAGTTGAATTCGACAAGAAAAGACTCATCACAGGAGCGCATTGATGTATCCCCCATCAATGACATGAAATAAGTAATAGATTTAGGGTAGATCAAAGTATGAAAATGATTTTAAACTAACATAGGGAAGGCCGACATGTTAAGAATTGATAACTGGAGATGGGCGACTCGATAGAGGGCTTGTTTGGACTTCTCTTGAACATATGAATGACACGACAATGGTCTTGGTAGAATTGACTTAAAGACGACCCAAGATATGAACTTGCAGAAGTTCAAACAAGAGACAAATGGATTTCCCAACCTAGATTCAATGACGAAGGGGGTGTCATTTTCAAGAGCGACTATTACTTCCACTAACACAAAGACAAAGACACATTTTTTTCCCAAATTTTCCCCACCATTTCTGGTGAGTACCTCTTTATTTTTATGCAAGCTTGAGGAGGATAACATATGCTTATTTGTGTAAGCTCCTCCTTTGGATGAGTCCCTTGGAGTATGTTTAAAAAAACCCTAAGAAGGATTGGTTTGGTCCCATATGGGTCTTTCGATGTTTGTTTAACGATTCCAAAGAGAGAAAAACTCGGGGGTTTTTCATATTTAGAGAGTCTAAAATAATTAAAGAGAACTCTCTCAGTTCCTTTTTTGTAAATTAGTTTAATGAGACCGAAGAAGTGATAAAATATTGTCCATCAAATGCTTTCTTCAAATACTTTTATGAGCATGAAAAGAACAATGTCGCTCGACAATCTTTTTGTTTTTACGGAGCGTGAAAAGAGCTTAAAGGATACTCCATGAGTTTCGCTTTTCATGTTACTATGACGAGTACGAAAATGAAACAAAATTATACTCAGTTGCATTCTCATTGATTTACGAGAACGAGAACGAACAAAGATTGAGCTCGAGGTTTTTCCCTGAAAAACCTAAAAATTATTTGTACATGTGACAAACGTAAAAACAAATTAAGAAAAGTATTTGTATTCCAACGTTCAGGCTCTTAAATCCTTCATCTATGAAATAATTATGACACTCACAATGCCATTAGAACATTAGGTTTTAGTTAAAATGAATAAAACAATATAAAATATCAATATCAAAAGTAAAAAGTGAATAAATATAGGGAAAAACTCTTTTTTACCATTCCATTGTCATTTTACCCAAAACTTGTCAAAAAAAAACCCTTTTTACCTCAAACTTCCTTTGTATATTGTGGGAGATACGGGTAACCATTCAACGAACATCTTCTACTAGAAAGGTAATCTCCTTGTCCTCTTTCTTTTCCATGGATTAATTTTCTTTTTCACTGGTCAAACAATAGTTTTTGAGTCGGATTTTAGGCCAATAGCTGCACATAGGGGCCGCTGCAGGTGGCGTATATCGGGCCCTGCGAAAACCATAGGTTTCTGCAGGTGGCCTTTGGTTCACTTGTGGAAGTTCCTCACTGCGTATAAAGATTCACTTGTGGTGGGCAAAGATCAAAATTTCTTTATGTGCGTTCAACCAATAAAAATTTCCAAAGAAAAGAAACAAAGGTGTTAACTTCTCCTTATGGTTCCTATGCAGGTTCTTGATTGTCAATATGCTGGAGTGGAGGGAGAAGCAACATTAGGATGATGATTATGTCATAGGGAATGACTTGGGCATAGTTAATTCCCTCCATCAATGTCGGCTCCTTTCTTTTCCATGGATTAATTTTCTTTTTCATTAGTTACAAAATAGTGTTTGAGTCGGATTTTAGGCCGGTAGGTGCGTATAAGGGCCACCGAAGGTATCATATATCAGGCCCTGCGGAAACCATAGGTTTCCAAAGGTGGCCTTTCATTCACCTATGGAATTTCTGCACTGCATATAAAACATCACTTGCGGCGGGTGAAAATCAAAATTTCTTTATGTGCATTCAAACAATAAAAATTTCCAAGGAAGTGAAATAAAGGTGTTGACTTCTCCCTATGGTTCCTATGCAGGTTTTCAATTGTCAAAATGTTGGAGTGGAGGTAGAGGGAACACGAGGATGAGGATATTACCTATATGGCGGAAGTAATTCATCGAATGGTTTCTCGTATCTCCCACAATCGACTGAGGAAGTTTGAGGTAAAAAGGGGTTTTCATGACAAGTTTTGGGTAAAATGACAATGGAATGGTAAACAAGTTTTTTTTCCTATATTTATTAACTTTTTACTTTTTCTATTGATGTTTTATATTATTTTATTAATTTTACCTAAAACCTAATGTTCTAATGGCATTGTGAGTGTTGTGACTCTTTCACAGATGAAGGATTTAGGATCCTGAATGATGGAATACATATACTTTTCTTAATTTGTTTTTACATTTGTCACATGTACAAATACTTTTTAGGTTTTTCAGGAAAAACCTCGAGCTTAGTCTTTGTTCATTCTCGTTCTCATAAATCAATGAGAACGCAATCGAGTATACTTTTGTCACCTTTTCTTACTCGTCATGGTAACGCGAAAAGAGAAACTCATGGAGTATCCTTTAAGCTCTTTTCACGCTCCGTAAAAACAAAAAGATTGTCAAGCAACCTTGTTCTTTTCACGCTCATAAAAGTATTTGAAGAAAACATTTGATGGGTGATATTTTATCACTTTTTCGGTCTCATTAAACTAATTTACGAAAAAGGAAGTGAGAGAGTTCTCTTTAAGTGTTTTTCAGACTCTCTAAATATGAAAAACCCCTGAGTTTTCTCTTTGGACTCGTTAAACAAGAATCAAAAGACCCATATGGGACCGAACCACTCCTTCTTAGGGTTCGTTAAACATACTCCGAGGGACTCATCCGAAGGACAAGATTACATCAACAAGCATATGTTATCCTCCTCAAGCTTGCGTAAAAATAAAGAGGAACTCGCCAGAAATGGTGGGGGAGATTTTGGGAAAGAAATGTGTCTCTGTATTTGTGTTAGTGGAAGTAATAGTCACTCTTGAACATGACACCCCCTTCGTCATTGAATCCAGGTTGGGAAATCCATTTTCTTCTTGTTTGACCTTCTACAAGTTCATATCTTGGGTCGTATTTGAGTCAATGTTTCCAAGCCCATTGTTGTGTCATTCATATGTTCAAGAGAAGTCCAACCTTGCACAAGCCCTCTATCGAGTCGGCCATCTACAGTTATTAATTTCTACCATGTTGGCCTTCCTTGTGTGAGTTTCAAATCATTTTCATTCTTAGGTCTACCCTAAATCTGTTACTTTTTAGCATCATTGATGAGGGATACATCAAGGCCCTCCTGTGATGAGTCTTTTCCTGTCGACTTCAAATCATCATCTGGGAACAAGACTTAGAAATCATTTAGTACCTTACAACCTGCATGCCTCAATGGCAGGTTTCTTCACTTTCGACAGTGGATTCACATCATTGGCCCCTAATCGAGAGATTCTATCAAGTGTTTGAATTCATCTCATTTATTCACATTTTATGGATTGTACTAAGGTACCTTGGGAGTCATTGACATCAATGGTGATTTTCACTCGCACTTGTTAACGCTTTTAATCAATTACTGGTAATCAAGTGGTTTCTACCATGTTCAACTTCAACACCCATAATCACATGGTTAGATTTGTACTTACAGATGACATGATTGAAGACCCTGGATCTCACCATTTTCTCCCAGGTTGTGATGGAGTATTTATGATTTGTAGTGATGCATAGATCCACTTTGTATGTCTCGTGGCTATGTCTAGTTTTGATTTTTCTAAAACATAGATCCACAGTGTTTTCCTAGTTTCTATGTAGAATATTGATGACATGGATCCATAGTGTATGATTAGTGGCCATGACTAATATTCATGATTTAAATCACTTGTAGTCTGAGCATGGGAATGCCTACCTCGTAAATGGTATTATATTGCACAGATGCTTGGTTGTTTGCAGGTTCCCTATTGGTGTGCTCCTTGTTCCCAACACACACATGAATTTTACAAAGTATTTCGGTTGTCACGAGTTCTAGCCTCATACTTTGGGGGGCATTCTATTACACATTATTTTGGTCACCCTGGTGATGTTTCTAAAAGCATGTGTTCAGGCTCCCAAAAGGATCTTTCTCATGAGAAACGTGACTGGTTTCTCCCTCTACAAAACTTATTTTTAGAATGACGTCGCAGGCTAGACATAAGACACAGTGCAGAAATGCTTGATTTCCGCAGGTTGTCCTAAACCTAGCTTGTGAAGTTTCCACAGGCTATTGTACAGATAGGGTGATGTAGCATTTGAAGACTAAGGAAAGGACGAAGTTCACGAAGGTTCTAGAAGAGAATATTCTAGAATATGAGGTGGCATCCATATGGTTGGGATCCTATTTTCTTCTCTCATTTGGTGGGATCATCCTAATATCTTTAACCATCTCTCCTTCTCCTATATAATGATGGATTTCTCATGGAAAAGGTTAAGAAAAAAGAAAGCAAGATCAAGTAAGGAATTTATGAAGGAATAGGATAAATATTGTGTGAGGAACTCTATTTTCAATTGATGCTTGAGGTCTCCATTTGTCCATCAAGCTATTGAGGGTCATCTTCATGCAAGTTTAAATCAAGTGTGTGTGTTGGATTAAAGGGATACTAAAAGGCAACCTTGCAACATCAAGGCAGTTTGGTTGTATCTTCCACTTTTACTTAATATAATACGATGGCATGTTTCTTTCCCATAAAATCATTCTCATTTTATTACATGACTCCTTGATCACATGTTTAAGTTTTCATTGAATATACTGTCATTGCTTTCACTTTGGTTGGCATGTGTCATTGCAGATATAATTGCACAAGAGCACTGGAGAGAAGCAGGGACAACAAATATATAAGGAAGCGATATTCAAAGGTATGTCACCCATCTCTTCTGTGATAGTAAATTCGATGATTATAACTTAGGGAAAGATCCATGTCCTATCTTGTTTTTTTCTAGATCTAGGTGGATCTAGGGAGATTAGTTTATGTCCACATTCACCTATTTTTCCAATAACAAAATTGGTGACCCCACTGGGGACAGGTACAGATCCATTTGTCTCTTGCTTTCCCTTCTGCAAGTTCATATCTTCTGTCGTCTTTGAGTCAATGCTTCAAAGACCATTGTCATGTCATTCATATGTTAAAGAGAAGTCCATGGCCATCTACAATTATCAATTCCTACCATGTCGACCTTCCCTGCATCAGTTTCAAATCATTTTCATGCTTTGATCTACCCTAAATCTGTTACTTATTTCATGTCATTGATGGGGGATAGATCAAGGCCCTCTTGTGATGAGTATTTTCATGTTGAATTCAACTCATCATATGGGAACAATACTTAGAAATCATTTATTAACTTAGAGCTTGCATGCCTCAATGGGAGGTTTCTTTGCTTTCGACAGTGGATTCACATCATTGCTCCCTGATCGAGATATTCCATTGAGTGTTCGACTTGATCTCATTTATTCACATTCAATGGATTGTGCTGAGCTACCTTGGGAGTAATTGACATCAATGATGATTTCCCTCACACTTGTTAATGGTTTTCATCAATGACCGGTAATCAAGTGGTTTCTACCATGTTCGACTTCAACACCTATAATTGCATGGCTAGATTCGTAGTTACGGACGATGAGATTGAAGACCCTGGATCTCACCATTTTGGTCCAGGTTGCGATGGAGTATTTATGATTTGTATTGATGCATAGATCCACTTTATATGTCTCATCGCTATGTCCGATTTTGAGTTTTCTAAAACATAGATCCACAGTGTATTCGTCATGGCTATGTAGAATCTTGATGACGTGGATCCACGGTGTATGATTGGTGGCCATGAATGACATTCATGATTTAAGTCACTTGTAGTCTGAGCATGGGAATGCCTACCTTAGAAATGGTATAATATTGCACAGATGCTTGGTTGTTTGCAGGTTCCCAATTGGTGCGCTCCTTGTTACCGACACCCGCACATGCATTTTACAAAGTATTTCGGTTGTCACAAGCTCCAGCTTGATACTTTGGGGGGCATTTCGTTACACATTATTTTGGTCACTCTGGTGATGTTTCTACAAGCATGTGTTCAGGCTCCCAAAACGATCTTTCTCATGATAAAAGTGACTAGTTTCTCCCTCTACAAAACTTGTTTTTAGAATGATGTCGTAGGATAGACATAATACACAGTGTGGAAATGCCCGATTTCCACAGGCTATCCTAAACCTAGCTTGTAGAGTTTTCATAAGTTGTTGTATAGACAAGGTGCAATGACGTTTGAAGAATAAGGAAAGGACGGAGTTCTTAAAGGTTCTAGAAGGGAATCTTCTATAATATGAGGTGGAATTTGTATGGTTGGGATCCTACTGGATTCTCTAATTTGGTGGGATCATCCTAATCTCTTTAACCATCTCTCCTTCTCCTATATAATGATGGATTTCTCATGGAAGAGGTTAAGAAAAAAGAAAGTAGGATCAAGTAAGGAATGTATGTAGGAATAAGCTGAAGATTGTGTGAGGAACTCTATTTTCAATTGATTCTTGAGGTCTCCATTTGTCCATCAAGCTATTGAGGATCATCTTCATGCAAGTTTGAAGCAAGTGTGTGTGTTGGAGAAAAGTGATACTAAAAGGGAACCTTGCAACATCAAGGCAGTTTGTTTGTATCTTCCACTTTTACTTAATATAATACGGTGGCATGTTTCTTTCCCATAAAATCATTCTCATTTTATTACATGAATCCTTGATCACATGTTTAATTTTTCATTGAATATACTATTGTTGATTTCACTTTGGTTGGTCTGTGTCATTGCAGATCTAATTACACAAGAGCACCAGAGCGAAGCAGGGACAACAAAGATATAAGGAAGTGATATTCAAAGGTATGTCACCCATCTCTTCTATGATAGTAAATTCGATGATTATAACTTAGGGAAAGTGCCATGACCTATCTTGTTTTGTTATATATATAGGTGGATCTAGGGAGATCAGTTTATTTCCACATTCACCGATTTATCCAATAACAATATTGAATTCAATTATAGATTATACATTGATGATAAGCTGTTGAACATTGTTGATAAAGTGAAAGAATATATATCATGGTCAAAAGTGGTATAAAGTGCTCATACTGATTCAACCCCCCCCCCCC
>SNQJ01S0002157.1:10933-35769 GCA_010110895.2 Picea sitchensis | reverse complement strand
TCCCCTCTCAGTATTCCAACAATAAACCGATAAACCACACTAACAACAAAGGAAATGTCAATTCAACTATGAGTAAGATAAATAATATTGTTGACCAATTGCCGATAAATATTAGCATCAATGATGAGTGTTTGACAGGTTTTAGTGAGATTTACTCCATATTGAAAAGGAGTATCCCATGGATTACAATAAACTATATTAAAATGTTTCAAGAGATCCATCACATATTTAGACCAAGAAATGAAAAAACCATCACATAGTGGTAATACATGAAGACCCAAAAAATAATGAAGAGTATGAATATCTGTCATGTCAAAGGAGTCAACAAGTCATTTCTTCAATCTGATGATGATATTGTTATTATTTCTAGTAATGATTAGGTAATCTAAATATACAACAACAATAAAAGTGTCTCCATTGGTATGGAGTACATACAAGTTGTGATCATATTCACAACATTTGAAACCAAGGTGAAAAAAGAAACTATCAATATTAGTATACCAAGCTCAAGGAGCCTACTTCAAAATATGAAGCGACCTCTTGAGTCAACAAACCAAGGTAGAATATGTCCAAAAACTAGGATATTTTTCCATGAATAAAGTAAATTTTCACATCCATCTCATGGATTTTCCATCCAAAATGAGCAGTAAGGGAAAGAATCAGTTGCATAGAGTTCATCTTTTCAATAGGGGGGAAATTTTCAGTGTAATTGTTTCCTTCTTGTTGAGAAAATCACTTTGCAATGAGGTTTGCTTTATATTTCTGAAAAACACCTTCAGATGTAAATTTTTTATTATAGACCCATCGACACTTAATAAAGTTCTTTCCTTGTGGTCAAGGAACTAGAATTCAAAGAGCTTTCAGTCGATGAACCAGTCGAAACAGAGGGTGATGGAATAGTCGACTCGGAGGTCAACAATCTAGTTGAAACAAGAACAAGGTTTGATTTTCTAGTCGAAGGATTGAAATATGGAACATGAGAACCAGTTTCTGAGACAACATCAAAAGGATCATCATGCAACAATCCAAAGGAGGCATTCAATAACTTAACTCCAGAATAATCCTCATCAAACCATACATTTCGTTTGATAATGATTTTTCGTTTGATAGGATCAAACAATCGATAGGATTTCAAATCTTCATAGTAGCCCATCATGATGCAAACATGAATCTTTGCATCTAAATTTTGTATGCAATCATCTAAAATATGATCCTAGGAAACATATCCAAACACATGGAGGTGGCGAATAGAAGGATTATTTCCACACCATAATTCAACTAGAGTCACTAAAGGAATCACTCAAGTTGAGATGTGTTTAAGCATATAGTTTTCACAATACATTTATTCATCCCAAAAGTGAGGAGGAAAATATTTATCATGTAAAATATATCTAGCCATTTCGTCTCAAGTTCAATTTTTGTGTTCTGAAATGTCATTCTGTTGAGGTGTGTGAGGAACTGATCATTGCTAGTCAACACCAAATTGAACTAAGTATTCTTCAAAAGGTCAATTTACATACTCACCACCATTGTCTAATCTAATACACTTGATGGGTTGACCACATTTCTTTTCAACAAAGGCATGAAACTCCTTGAATTTTTCAAAGACAAAGTTCTTATTCCTCATAAAACAGACCCATGTAAAATAAGAGAGAACATCAATGAAGGTTAAAATATACCTTGCACCTTCCAATGAAGGTTAATTGATGAAATAAATGTCATTGTGAACCAACTCTAGGAGGTTTTGTCCTTTCCATGATTTTCCAAAGTAAAATGTTTTCTGATGATCCTTTCCAAGCAAACTTCCTTTACAAACTTCTTCAAGGGGAAACACTTTAGGTAAACGTACAACAATGTTTTGATTTTCCATCGATTGCATACTTCAAAAATTTAGGTTTCTGAGTTGTTCATGTCAAATTTGACTTTGATCATCAGTGTGAGAAACAAGAGCAATTGTTTCAGTGTCAATTCAAGTTGTGTCATAGAATTTATGTAAGTTGTATGTCGGTTATATCATCCCTTTAGTGACAATTGAATTATCTTTCTTCAAATCATGAACATAGATCTGATTTGGATAGAATTCAACAATATTGTTTATCTTTGTTAACTAAGAAATAGACAACATATTGGCACTAAGGTTTGGCACATGTTAGACATCGACACTTCGCACATGTCAATAGGTAACATCACCCTGACAAACAACATCTATAGAAAAATCATCAACAACATATAGTTTCCTCTCCTTAGCTTCATCCAACCATGTGAACAAGGAGGCATCCTTATCCATGTGATGAGTGCACCCAAAGTCGATTACCCATTCATTCTATGCAGAATGAGACAATAAGGCGTGAGAATTTATGACATGGAAGGTGAAATTATCAATGGGTCTTCATACAAAGGGAACATCTCCTTTAAGGAGCTTAATCTTCTCCTCTAAATAATATCTCTTCTTATAGAATACTTTCTCCACATGTCCAGTATTTCCATATTATTGACATGTCTTCTTATTTCGACTATGCTAGGGTGCATCTATGTGTCCCTTAGGTTTTTGTTCATGCATCTAAGTTTCTATGTAGAGGTATCAAACTTTACTCTATACCTTGGATCCAACTTTCTCTTTCCCTTGAGCAAGTGGGCTTGATGTTTACCACCAATATTTCCTTCTTTAAGCAATATGTTTTGATTAGTGATCAAAATACCACATAAATATTCAATGGTGTAGTCTTTACCATCTTCCTTGTGTGCTTTCCAATTGGTGGAGAAAGTCGATACGAACACATCAAATGGTGTTTTTAATTTCATCAGGACCATATCAATGAGTTTTCCATCCTTTGTATAATAGTTCTTTCCATATTCTCCCAAATTCAACTAGAGTTCTTTCACATGTGCCAAATAGTCCTCTATTCTATCAAAATAATTAGGATCAAGAGAGATAAACTCTTTCTCCAACTACATGACATGGATCTCATTGACTCGGTAAAACATTGACTTTGGATTCTTCTAGAATTGATGAGAGAAGTCAATTCCACTTAGGTGAAATAGAATCTCCTATGAGATATAAGTTGTTCTAACGCCCACAACCTCCTCCTTCTTTCCATCAACAATGAACTTCACCTAGTTGTCTATTGGATCTAAAATTTCAATATTCATATACTTCCATAGTCCTTTTCTCTTAAGTAAGGTTTCCATGTCTAGTGCCCATACTGCATAATTTGATCCATTTAGAACAAAAATATCAATCTTTGAAGCCATCTTATATATCTAGACAAAATGTTTTGTTTCAAAGGTTACAATCAAGAAACCATCATCCTAGAGTCAATCACATAATAGATCCAAATCGGCAAGGTTTGCAGATAACAAACAAGTTTAAAAACCATTAGATTTAATACCATGCTGGGAAAGGGGTGGAACCTATAACAAAACAAACAAACAATTTTGTAGATAATCGAAGAGGGAATTTTTTTTTGAAGACAGAGGTGGTCTCTAAATACATAATTACAACAATTAAGAAAATCACACTATGATCATAACATCATAGTACATATTGGACCTTGATATCTCCACATGATATCACTTCAATTGTTAGATGATAATGACCCAAGGGGTCTATTATTTATAGTCCTAATATGTAACCAAATTTCATAGAATTGGGAATATCTTATCCATATATATCCATCTTGTTATCACTCCAGGAGTCTTTCTAGGTTGTGATTCGAAAGATCCCGGTAACTTAATCAATAAATCAATAATGTATGTAGAAAATGGATCAAAGTGAATACCTCACACACTCAATCTTCAATTCAATATATATTTGGATAAACCAGGACAAAACAAGGCCACCAAAAGGGTACTTCTTAGAAATTTGTAACTGAAATGAATGAAGAAGAAAAATTATGCCAACAATACCACATCTATAAACTATACATGTGACAAGTCAGATATAACCAACAAGATTTGTGACTTTCTATTTATCTATGAAAATATAATAGGAGAATTATCAATCACAAAATAAACATTGAAATGAATAACAACTCAAACTCACAAGTACAGAAGTGAAAGATAATAAGGAGTACTGAACAATATCCAATGTCAGAAACTTATCATTCCTTGATATATCAAAAAAGGCTTAGATAAAAAGAGTACATATGAGAATTCCAATTTGAACCATTAGCATTGTTGCCTTTGTGGGATTAAATAATATTATATGCTAGTTATCAGATCCAAAAAGAGAGGATCGAATACCTACAAAATCTCCTAATCAAATCAATTACAACTATTCAGGATCTAGATCCTATTTTCATGGAGTCAAACCCTATCCCACTTCTTGGTCTTCAATAGCTCCACCAAGGCATCCTGATGAGTGTAGGAGACTTATACCATCAAATTCCACCAGCTGGAACACCGAATCAATATTTGATTGCTAAAAATCAGGTTGGACTTTGATCGAATCTTTCACACATAGAGCTTTGATGAGTTTGCAGCACAGTACATAGTGAAAATCTTCTTCGCACTACCAAATGGTTGTAGGAGACTGTTTTAGCACACAGTGAGTGATAAATCGCTTTGAATATTGAACTAGGTGTTGTAAGGAGTTGATATATGCCTGGTAATTCATTATACAACCTCTGTAGCCCTAAAAACTTCAAAATTGTGACAAAAATGTTTTGTAAATGAAGCCTTGTTTGGACAAAAGCATATTAATGTCGAGTAATGATATATTTGAGACTACTCAGACTTCATCTCAACACATATACCATACATATCCCCCTTTAAGATAACATAAACCTGACTTTAGAATTTATCATCAATCACACAAAATTTTAGAACATCTTGAATTAATCATCAAGCTTGGGAGAACTAGTAGGGGAAATCTCCTTCAAGAACATAGCCAAACTCTTCTTTCTAAGCATATTTTTGGCCAAGTATAAGTGCTCTGTCAGCCTTCTATTCTCTTCTCTTAGACTGAGATTTTGTTTGTATATGTTGGACAATTGCTTATTCATAACCCTCTTTCTTCTGATGTTTTTTCTTTAGCTGATTGCATTCCTCTACCAATTCATTTACTTGGCTTGTCAATTGTCTCCCAAGTGTGATGTTTTCTTGATGTAACTTATGATTCTTTTCCTGGACCTCCCTAAGCTAATTGTCTAAATCCTTGAACAATTTATCCCAATCCTCTTTAGGTCTCTTCTCTACCTCTGAAGCTGGCTCTAGTGGAGAGTCTCTCAGCTGGACTATGGATTCCAATGCTTCCTTTTCAAGAGGGGAAGCTTTAAATTTTGACAAATTATCACTAGGCTTTACGATCTCACTACTTGGAACAAACTCTTCTAATAAAGGAAGCTTCCTTCTAGATGATCTTCTAAGAATTGGTGTGTCAACTGTAGATTGGATAATTGGGGGATTGTCTTCAATTTCCATTTGAGGAAGCTCTACAAGAGGTTCTCCCTGTTCTTCAATTACAGTTTCTTGAACCCTTTCTTTTGTTTTCCTTCTATAGACTTGGGCAAGTGAGGATTTTGAACAAATGGGTTTTTGAGATGATTGATGTTTTTCAGATGCATGGGGGATAGTAGAACCAGAAGGTTGATTTGTCTCAGGTGTAGGAGTAGAAGGGACATAATCTATTGTTGCTTCAAATGGGAGAGTAGGAGGGTCAATAGGAGGTGGTATCTCAGATGAGGGAACAAAGGAGTCAATAGGAGGTGTTTCATTTTTCTTCTTAGAGGATCTGTGTTTAGGAGGAGAAGGAGGAAAATCAATATGGTAGTTTGATACAAACAATAAGGTAGGCCAATCTTTACCTTCCTTTTTCAACTGCTCAAGAACTATAAGTGTGATTAGAGCATGATGAAATATAGACTTTTGAAGCTTCTCAGGTTTTCTTTGTGCAAAATAAATCATCCTTTGTAAACTTTTGAAGAGGAAAAAGGCTAAGTCTATATCTTTATTACTAGTGAAATGGAGGAGGAGCTTAAAATGATACTGCAACAGCTAGTTGTATCTTCCTTCACATGTGAAAAACCTATGAATGATGAACAACAACTTGTCATAGTATTCTATCAACAATTTTTTGGGAACACCTCTCACTAGATCAACTCCTCTATGCTCGGGTATGAGGATGTCTTGGCACCAGTCTTCCTTTTCAATTTTCTTTGCTTTGAACCATTGTTCCCATGTCCTAGGGATCTCTGTCACTTCAACAATAATATTTGTTGTCACATGGATTTCTAGTGGACCAATTTTTGTTTTTCCATCCCTGTAATTCTATACAAAATCCCTTGATACCTCCAGATGGCATCCTTGCAGCTTCTAGAAAAACCTCCAGCAACCCAAGCATTTGAAGGAGTCCACATGATTCATGTCTTGCTCAATTAGTGAAGTATCTATAGGCTTGAATCTGACCAGGGAGCCTAAGCTTTTCCTAGGAATGGGGTCATTCCTTGGTGCCATGAGAGAGATGAAGACCTGCTTCAATTGTTTTGCACAAGTAATGGTGAGAAAAAGATCCCAATAAAGAAGAATATGTGCAAACCTTGAATCATTTTGATGAAAAACTACAACTGTGGAACAGGGAATTGGCGCTTTGATGAAGGTCACAATAACTTGGACACACCTCCTTTTAATAGTTTCTTCATGAGAAATTCAAATTTCAAAATGGGACCTTTTCCCTCTGAGTTTGTAGTGTGCCACACAGTGAAATGATGCCTTGTGCTGACAACAAGAGATGAGTTGGTAGCACCTCTAATACAAAAGTACACATATGCACTACAAACTCACCATCATGAAGTGAAATGATATATAAAGGTCAAATCACAACTTGAGAGAGATATGATAGATTTTACAAAGACCAAGACCGACCTATATGACCCACGACTCATCAAAAATGAGATAAATGATTTAAAATTTGACCCTAAATGACTTAGGATAATAACTATGACAACCATTGAGATGTTTTTTACCCTATGTGACATGACTCATGTTGTTGACTAGACTTATGAAGGGCATATTTATTTAATGACTCATGAGATAAAAAACTACAAAAAATTACCTAAGACAGGGATAGAAAGGGATTTTTATTGGGAAATAACATTTGTCTCTAATTGGGGATAGAAGACTCCCTATGAGATTCCAAGAACTCATAAGACTAGTTGCCTTTCCTATCACCTACAAAACTTACAAAAAAGTGAAATTGTTGTTCCATTGGGCATGGAGTTATTAAGAGACTAAACTGAAAAAGAAAAGATATTTACAATGGAGAAGGCTTTAGAAAGCCTTAGTAAAAATAAGTTTTGAGAAAACGCCCATTGACTGGGCCACCAAATACTTCATTAGCTTCCATATTCTATAAGAGAAAAGTGTTATTCTGCAGTACTTGAGTGACGATGAAAGGTCCAATCCACAATGTGTCGAATTTCCCATGCTTTCCTTTATCCTGTCTGTAAGCATCCCACTTTAAGACAAGATCCCCTATTTGGAAAACATCTTCCGTAGCCTTTTTATCAAAAATTTCCTTCATCGTATTCTGATGTAGCTCTGTCTTCTCAAGTAACTGCTCCCTTACCTGCTGAAGTTCAACTAGATGAAGAATCCTTCTAACCAAATCATTTGGTTCCCCTTCTTCTTCTTGAAACAATTTTGCAACAGGTAATGCTAGTTGGATAGGAAAAATGGCTTCAATGCCATACACCAACTTGAAAGGAGAAGTACCAATGGACTTCTTGTTGGTCACTCTGTCAGCCCATAGTGCAAATTTTAATTTAGAATCCCAACTCCTTTGATTTTGTTCAAGTAATTCTCTAATGATCCTCACTAAAATTTTGTTTGATGACTCAGCAAGGCCATTGCCTTGAGGATAGTAAGAAGTTGAGTGAACAAGCTAAATACTCATGTCTTCACATAACTTCACCAAAAAATCATCTTTAAAAGCAGCTACATTGTCAGTAACAAGTCTTTTTGGGAAGCCAAATCTAGCAAAGATATGATCATTCAAGAAATTTATGATAATAGAGTGAGTGGCATTCTTGGTGGGAATAGCCTCAATCCATTTTGTAAAGTAGTCAGTTTCCAATAGGATCCACCTATGTTGGCCACTTGATGATGGATGTATCTCTCCAATAAAATCCAACCCCCATTGTTGGAAAGGTCTAGTGACTACAATGGGTTTTAATGGAAGATATTTCAGTTGTTTTTTTCCAGGGAACCTTTGACACTTGTCACAAGTCTTAACATAAGAGAAAACGTCAGAAAACAAACATGGCCAATAGTAACCAACCCTCAAAATATTATGGGATTTAGTCTTCCAATCAAGATGGCCACCAAAAATGCTACTATGAAACTGATGTGTAATGGTCCCAAGCCAAGATGCAAGGAAAATCACGGTTTTGGGTGTCTTTTTAAAACTTTTCTGGTTGTGGTATTTTTTCAAACACTTTGTTGATCTACTTGTTTACATGTGTTTACTTGTAGAATGGCCTCTTGATTTCGACCTTAGGGTTTTAGTTGATGATTTATATGTGTGTTTGCAGCAATAGACGAGAAGATACAATCATGGAACATATCTCAACCATAAGCAAGATCAATAAGATGATAGACAACCAAAACACTGCAGATCTGATCTTATTCATAATAATAAGAAAGAACCTGATACAATGAGATTCCAATCTGGAATGCACATCAGATGGCTCTAGTAAATACAATAGAAAATAGGAGATGCTACAAAATTCTTCAACAAGAATACTACACTCCTCTAAAGGTTGAACACACTATAAGTAACAATACAAGGAAGATCAGGTTCATATGAAGGGTCAATCCTCAAGATGGAAGATTCCATGCTCTGGTGGAACCCTGAATCTCCTCAATAAACTGGACCTACTACCAAAGATGCCCAATAACTCCAATAAATATGTCAAACAGTATATCGGGTGATGGAAAAAACAACCCAAGTGCTCAAATCGCCAAAGCCACTCTCAAACCCTATGGATCTAAGTCTCCTCCAAGGAATGGTGTGCCCCCCTAGATTCCTTAAACCCTAATAATTCAGCCTCTCTCCTAGATACTTCCAACAACTCCACTAATCCACTAGAATGATAGATTGGGGCACATAAATGAAAACCCAAGGGCTCAACTAGGAAAAATAATTTCTAGACCCATGGATCTAGCCACCCTCCAAAGTGTGGTATGCCCTCCTCTAGGGAATCGTCCCACTCTCAATAGAAATCAATCCACCACCCAACTACCTCTAGAATCCACCAAGGATAATGCTATGACACCTGCAAAGGAAACCCAATACCTGGAATTCCCAAAATCTCTTCTCCTCGGCTATATCGAATCCTCCCTCAATGGATGGTGCACCCCTCTTGTTGGAAACCTCAACTGGTGCTCCCTCTCTCTCTCTGTACCTGCAACTGATGTAGAACCCTCCTGCAACTGATTAGATCTAGAACTTTAATGGTGTGGGAGAGTATCACATCTCTAAGACCAAGCTTGGGGCAATATAGGTGGAATCTTTCACCATTGAATCGTCCTCTAAGGTTTGTTAAGTCAAAACCCCCAAGAGATGGGCCCTCTAGCTAGAAGCTAGATATCGAAATGATAGACATACGTGAATGAATAAATAGAGTCCCTTGCCTTTCATTTATACTTCCTTCTCACCTTGTCCCTCCAAAGTGACTTTCATTTTATTAATATTTAATTAATTAATTAACCTTTTTACCTCTGAAAAGCACCTTATCTCTCCTTGTGGCTTCCCTGGCCACTGAAATTTGCTTCTCACCATCCCATCCTATAGTGTTTCTCCTCCCAATTCCAATGAGCTATTACACTCATAGGTTCCTCCAAGTAATGTTCCAAAAATGACCTCTTCAGTGAATTTAATTAACTTATAGCTCAAAATACTCAAAATCATGGAAATCATTGGAATGCAATGAAACCAAAGCCAACCTGTGCGGAATGGACCATAATGATGAAATGGGATGAATGATGCAAACCAGAACCCAAAATGCCTCTCAATAATCCTTTTTCTCTCTATAAAATCCATTTGGCTACTTTGGTCATCATAAACCTGTGTAATATAATGATGTCCCAAAGTGGGGACATTACAATCCTCCCTACTATAAAATTTCTTGTCCTCAAGAAATAACCAAATATCTTCAAATATAATACCAAGATCCCACATCCACCTGTAGGACACACCTTAGAACCCATCCAAAGATGAAAAATCATACACTCCGCCCCCTGGATCCCATATCAGGAAGTGAACTGCAATATCTTGTGAAGCATAGTTCTCAAATATATCAACTCTGTGGCTCTCCTGCACATGACACCTAACCTCACCCTAGAATGATTCCATCCTCAAAGTCCCTACCAAGATCAACACGGACTCCATCAATTGTATATGTTGATGCTAGGATGAAGTACTGTAATACCTCCATGAGACACCCTCAAGAGATGGGCTCTCCTCAATATTGAAGCTCAATGGAAAGTCAGAACAAATTTCCCCTGTAAAGGTCCACTCACCCCTATCAATCAGTGAAATTCTCAATCCTACAATCCCTGGGTCCCATGTTATCCTTTGTCGAAGATCACCATGCTAACACTGCACTATGTTGGCCATGACTTTCTGCTCCTTGCATACATACTGGATCCTCCTCTCTTGGATCCTCAAGCTGAAACACCTATGGCCATTGGACCTACTGTCTAAAAACTGCATCTGTAAAGACAACTCTCTAGAATTCAAACCTTTCTAACCATCTCCATGCCTGATCATGATGATCAAGAGTAAAAATTTGCCTCACTCCCTCAGACAAATCCCTGCAGGCCCACTCCAAACCAACCCCTGGTGGAGTATATGTCTCTCTTACACAACCTGGGTCACCCTATAGTAAAACATCATGCTAGCCAAATGAACACCCAGATCCCATGGTAAAATTGGAATTTTATCACTTACAATCTCCTCTAACTACTCCTGTGTGAAACTAATCACTGTTAGAAGCCCTCTATTCTCATCTGCTATCACCTGGCCTATGATTCTCACCATCACGTACCAAGTCTCAACTAGTGGATTATGATTATCCACCTCTATCTGGTTGGATGCTGTAATGATACTCATGTCAGGTGGTCTCGGCCTATTCACTCCCCATGTCCTCAGCCACGGCCTATCCCTCCTCATGTTGTTGTCTATGATAAAAGTGTCATGACAGGCTAACAGAAACATCTACAACTGACTGTAGGACTGGAATGTGTCACATGCTTTGGTCAATCCCAAGTATTCAACCAAAATCTCATCTATCAGTATCCATGATAAATAATCTCATGTGGTCGTCACCAAATCCCAACCATCCAGTACAGTTGGTAGTAACTCCTCTAACTCCTGGTCAACCAACCTCCACCTCTCATCTCCCATGCAACTGCTGAAATGGTGAAGGTGATCTCCCACAACTATGTATTGCGGAAAGGGAGTAAAATACGCATACTCCCCTAAGTGTGTACCCTCCCTGCAAGGCACTATACCCCTTTAAGTGCCACCATACATCTCGACATGTCTCTGTGAGCTATCAATCATCACCGTATCCTCCGGCATACTCATGTTGTCTACCGTAGACTCATGTTGTATCATAGATCATGGGTGTACTGATGGATCAACCTCTACATGAAGGTCAACCACTCTCGGAACACAAATGGAAGTGTCCTCCATCAACTGGTGCTCCTATGCTAGATCACCAACATCCCCTAGCAATGTGACTGAATGATATATATGAGTGCCCACTAAGACAGATGAAGTGAACCTCTAACAAATCTCCTCAAGAAGATCCTCTAATATGGACTCTGATTCTTAAAGTGTTGTATGTGTTCCTCTCAAGAACCCTCGAGTGCTCTCCAACTCTTGGGTGAGTTGGTCCACCTCCAACTCTCCTGCCCTCAAGGACCTGTGATACATCTCGCCAATCCCCAAGAGGTAGTCCCTGTCTATCAAAAATTGTTGATAGTCAATCCTCATCATAGACACTCCCTCCCTGAGGGTATGAAGGTCATCCATGGAAAATCCCTCATCTACACTACCATGTGCCACTGATGCCCTCCAACAGTAATCAAACACCAAGGCATGTGTGTCATCACAATGCCTAGTGGATGCCATGATCATATCCTCACTGAATCTCAGTTGTACTGCTAAGTGGTGTGACTCCTGATCACAGTCATGCTGAGGTGCCACCTCATGACCCTCACTGCTAGTGTCAGTCCTGCTAGTGTCAACTCTGGAATCCCCAAAAATACTCTTTTCATAAAATAACGTGCTAAAATACCCACTGTCTATTGTGCCATTGGGTCTTTCCATACGCGACTGCACATCATCCTCAACTGTTATCTCCCTCTGAGTCATACTGTATCCAGTGTGAGCAGTCATATCCTCTTGTGCACTCACCCTACTACTATTATCTATGTTTGGATCCCATATAGATGTGTCCAGACACATGTTATGGTCATCCTGACTGATAAAGAGTGCATCCTCATCAATGCAAGCTGATCCCAGAAGTAAGTGCCCCATCAACCTGTCAGTCTCCACAATCGTCTCAACTAATGGAGCCTCCAAAAGTTGTGACTCAATCTCCTCATGTTGATCTGTATGTGTAAGGTCAACTTCCCATACGTCCTGTACCTCCTCCTATATCTTTGGATCCACATGTCCCTGGTGTGCATCTCTCACACAAGGCTCCTCCCTCATATCTGATATACTACTAGTATCCTCATGTGATGTGGCTATCGTAGGTGTCTATAAATATGAAAGATGTGTCACGAACACCCTAGGAAGCTGGTCATTTGTAGGTGATAACACGTGTGAGTCCTCACTAGTGTCACCACTCTGCTGGGGTGTAAGGTCATCAACAATATGTGATATGTCTGCTGAAATGAAGGTGTTGTCATCCTGCTACTCCGACTGTCTATTCACTACACAAAGGTCACCATCCTCCTCAAGTGTGCTACTATCATCAACCTTTGTGCAAGAGTCACTATCACTAGCCTCTATGCAAGAGTCACTATCATCATCAGACTGTCCCAAATCATCATCTATTGCTCCATCCTCACACACCTCATCATCATTGCCATAGTGTGCCTCAAAAGTGTGCTTCTGATCCTTACCCCTGCACCTATGATCTAGTTCCCAAGGCACCTTGCAACTATAGCAAAGTTGTGTGTTCCTAATGGGTGTGGGGTCACTCTGTTTTTCCAGCCATATAGCTGCTACTCTTCTCTTTTTATCTGCTACGATGATCCCATGAAAAAAATCCTCTTCGCCCCAACTAGGATTTCTTAAGGCTACATACTAAGGAAAGGTTATTTGAGCCCTAGTTTCCTTGCTAAGGCCAGAATATATTATCTCCAAGCATGTTATCTCAAAGAATATCTCATCCATATCTCCTTATGGATCTGTATGCATGTGCTAATTCCCACTGGGTGGAAAGAAACTAAGCTCTGATACCACTGTAATAGTCCCAATCCAAGATGCAAGGAACATCACGGTTTTGAGTGTCTTTTAAAACTTTTTTGGTTGTGGTATTTTGTAAAACACTTTGTTGATCTACTTGTTTACATGTGTTTACTTGCAGAATGGCCTCTTGATTTCGGCCTTAGGGTTTTAGTTGATTATTTATATGTGTGTTTGCAACAATAGATGAGAATATACAATCATGGAACATACCTCAACCATAAGCAAGATCAATAAGATGATAGACAACCAAAACACTGCAGATCTGATCTTATTCATAATAATAAGCAAGAACCTGATGCAATGAGATGCCAATCTGGAATGCACATCATATGTCTCCAGTAAAGACAATAGAAGATAAGAGATGCTAAAAAATTCTCCAACAAGAAGACTACATGCCTCCAAAGTTTGAACACACTGTAAGTAACAATACAAGGAAGATTTGGGTTGTATGAAGGGTCAATCCCCAAGCTGGAAGATGCCACGCTCTGGTGGAACCCTGAATCTCCTCAATAATTCAGCCATGTTGCCAAATATGCCCAATAACTCCAATAAATATGTCAAACAGTAGATCGGGTGATGGAAAGAACAACCCAGGTGCTCAAATATCCAAAGCCACTCTCAAACCCTATGGATCTGACTCTCCTCTAAGGACTGGTGTGCCTCACTAGATGCCTGAAACCATAATAATTTGGCCTCTCTCCTAGAGACCTCCAACATCTCCACCAATCCACTAGAATGATAGATCAGGGCATGATAATGAAAACCCAAGTGCTCAACTAGGAGAAATACTTTCTAGACCCATGGATCTAGCCACCCTCCAAAGTGTGGTACACCCTCCTCTAGGGAAATCGTCCCACTCTCAATACAAATGAATCCACCACCAAAATACCTCCGGAATCCACCAAGGATAATGCTATGACACTTTCAAAGGAAACCCAATACCTGGAATTCTTAAAATCTCTTATCCTCATCTAGATCGAATCCTCCCTAAATGGATGGTGTGCCCCTCTTGCTGGAAACCCCAACTGGTGCACCCTCTCTCTCTCTGCACCTGCAACTGATATAGAATCCTCTTGCAACTAAGTAGATTTGGAACTAGAATGGTTTGGGAGAGTATTGCATATCCAAGACCAATCTCAGAAAAAGCTATGTGGAATCTTTCACCACCAAATCGTCCTCTATGGTTTGTTAAGTCAAAACCCTCAAAACCCCCAAGAGATGGGCCCTCTAGCTAGAACCCAGATATCCAAATGATATACATACATGAATGAATGAATAGAGGCCCTTGCCTTTCCTTTATACTTCCTTCTCACCTTGTCCCTCCAAAGTGACTTTCATTTTATTAATATTTAATTAATTAATTAAATCACTTTAATTAATTAATTAACCTTTTTACCTCTGAAAAGTGCCTTATCTTTCCTTATGGCTTCCCTAGCCACTGAAAGTCACTTCTCACCATCCCATCCTATAGTGTTTCTCCTCCCAATTCTAATGAGCTATTACACTAAGAGGTTCCTCCAAGTAATGTTCCCAAAATGACCTCTTTAATGAATTTAATTAACTTATAGCTAAAAATACTCAAAATCATGGAAATTGTCGGAATGCAACGAAACCAAAGACAACCTGTGAAGAATGGACCATAATGATGAAATGGGATGAACGATGTAATTCAGACTCCAAAATTCCTCTCGATAATCCATGTACTCTCTATAACATCCATTTGGCTACTCTGGTCATCATAAACATGTGTAATATAATGTTGTCCCAAAGTGGGGACATTACATGATGCATAACCTAAACTGATTCTTCTTTGTCAAGACATATCAACAACATTCCAGAGGGGTCTTTCCAATAAACAATATTTTCATTAATACAAAACTTGACTGCCTTGAGTTTTAATGCTCTCACCTGTGTTGGATTCATCTATGTAGGGGCTGCAAGGGTCTGTAAAAAATGTATTATACTGCTATACCATTCACAAGAGGATAAATTGGTCAAAATTGGATGCTCATCATTTTACCTTTGAACAAAAATTTCTGATTGTGCTTCCTCTGCATTTATGCTGATGAAATTTACGCCCAATACCTCACAATTCTCCTCACCAAGAAGCTTTGCCAAACCCTGATCCTTGATCAATTTAGTTGGCTTAATGTCAACATCAAACTTAATGAGTTTGGAAATCCACTTGGCTCTTTTACCATCTATATCTAGTTGAATAAGAACATCTCTGACTAAACTATATGATACATAAGCTATTACTTTGGCATGCAAAATATAGATCCTAAAAGACTTCAGTGATTTGATCAAAGCATAGGCTTGTTTTTCAATAGGGTCATATTTTACCTCAGCATCTCTTAATGTCTTGCTGAAGAAAGCCATTGTTTGTTCATGTATTTGATCATTTCTCCAAAGTAGCATTGCTGCAATGGTATCATGTTGGACCTTGACCAGGTTTTGTTGATATCTAGTCAAGTTTGACCTATTTTTGGACTTCGACAACCTGTCAAAGGAGGAGCGCAAGACGAAGCAGAGATCACAGGATATCGGCCCCTTTTTGGGTCCTTTTTGGGATGTGGGAATATGTAATGGGATTGGGATGTTGTCCCGTGGGTTTACCCATTTTTAGGCCTATTTTTTATGTATAAATAGATGTATAGGCAATGTAAAAGAGAGAATATAGCAAAGGCATCTATGTGATGTTAGTATGTAAGTAGGCTAAGTGCCAAGAGTTCGATCCATGTGATAAGGAATTGTAATCTTTGTGCATACTGTGGGAGACTTGCAGATTTAAGTGCGAGTCATTGTAGAAAGATTGTGGAAGGCTTAGTGCTGGAACACAAGGAAGAAGGATATAGTGAGTTGCACAGATCTTTTGTCCTGTGTGGAATAAGGTTTTTGAGGCTCTGTGCTTGTAACCAATTGACTGAAGACAATAAAGAAGAAGAGTTAGTGGACATAGCCCTAGGGTGGTCGTGAACCACGTAAACATTGTGTTGTTATGCTTTTTTCTTGTATTAATGTGTTTATGACTCTCTTGCTAAGTGATTTAATAGAGATGGATAAATATATTCATGCTTTGTGCTAATAATGTGTAAGAATGTTAGATCTGACTTCTATGAATGTGCTTAGTGCTTGCTTATACTATATGTCATCCATATGTTTGTGCTAAGTGGTTAATTACATTAGATCAGTGTGAATGCTACGAAGCTCTGTTTTATTAGTGAAGTAGATATTGATTTCATATTGAGGATCTGATGGTGCGAAGAACTCTATTAAGTATCATAATCAGATCTGTTTCCCAGCTAAGGTTGTAGACACCTGAGTCTCACAACCACCCCTACCTCTACCTTGGGTGAGACTTCATCTGCTTCGTAGGTGTTGTCGAAAGGGCCGATAGTTAGGGTTTTGTTGGTGCGTTGTTGTAGCATTGAACCCTGGGTATGCCCCTATGCCAACAAATGGTTCCATTGTTGAGACCTAAACTGTGATTGTTGGGAACTAATAAAGAAGACACTTTGTGAAAAGATTCATCTTGAAGTTGTGAAAGCTTTGTGCATATATCTGTCACTCTAGTGCGCAGTATTCTAATTGATTTATAAAGCTCCATGCTAAAAGAAAGAAGCCCAATATGAATAAAATAAGTCGGATCTGAAGGAGAGAAGAAAGATCTGAAAGCTTTGTGCTCTAAGAAAGGTAAAAGTGAGAATTTTTTATTAAAAGAGGTAAGATTTGCAAGATCTGTGCTCTGATAAAGGTAAGAATAGTGAAAATTTTTAGATCTGAAAGCTTCGTGCTCTGTAGAAGTAATATAAGTGGAAATTTTTGTTTCTAGAGTATGGATCTAGGTATGTTTAATAGAGTCTGTCCTAGTTCGAAAGCTAGGGTATTGATAGATGAAGGAATATTTGATATTAATAGATCTGATAAGAATAGTGAAAGATATGTTATACCTATGCATAGAAAGAATGTTTGGACTAACAAATGGATGCAGAATCCTAGAAAGAATTTGTTGTAGGTTAGTTCCTATGCTCCTAGCGCGTAGTACAAGAGAAGATGGGGATCATTTAAAAGAAAGAGAGGATTAACCCTCTATTACAGCTGAAAAAGACCAGGACATCTTGCTAAGGAATGCCCTAGAAGAAGACCTAGTTGTCTTTGTTGCAAAGATATGGACCATGAAGTGTTGGATTGCCCTAGAATGATTGCTAAGCTTGAGGGAATGAATCTGAACCAGAAAAACCCTAAGGCAAATCTAGATACTATAGTAGAATTCCACAAAGAATCAGAGAAAGTATTTCTACAGATGAAGGAAACCCTGAATGACCATCAACATGCCATCTTATCAGAGATCTTAAAAGAAAAAGAATGCATCGAAGAAAGAATAGGAGACTTCGACACTGACTGTGTTCTGCATGAGGAAACACAGGTGAATATCATGACAGAGAAAACTTGGGAAGCTATAGGGAAGCCTGATATGATTCCTTCATTAGGAGGAATAGGATTATTCATAGGAAAACTAGTAAACCTATGTGGGAAGCTCGCTCATGTACCTATGCACATTAATGGAACTTCGATAAAAGAAGATTTTGAGATTATTAAATTTATTGAAGATAGTGCCTCGTTTACCATGTTACTATCCAGCCCTTGGATTGAAAGAGATGAGGATAGAAGGAAAGAAGAAGAAGCAGTGTTAGAACAACAGAAGAAGGAATTAAAATAATTCATGACTAGAAGGATCACACATTTGATTGCAGAACGGGAGAACAGATTGAAGCTATTTAACACTAGAGACCCTGATGTCGAAGTTGCAAGAATCGTAGAAGACCAATAGGAGATTGAAGTACCTTTCCAAGATAAAGAAGAGGTATTACCCCTGAGTCCTAGGAAAGAATCTCAACAGCGCACAGTGACTATGTCAAATGATGATAAGAATCAGAATGGAAAAAGACATACTGAGATGAAGCTCACTAGAAAGAAGGCTAGAAAGCTAAGTAAGAAGAGAGCTAATATTGAAAATTTACAGAAGATTCTAGAGGGAACTTCGCAAATGGAAAAATTGCAAAATTGGAGCTTCAACGGGATATCAGAATAGCGACACATGGCACTTTGCCATGGCGAAGCAATATAGCCATTGGGGACATTATAACCGTTTGATCAAAGCTTTGAACGGGTATAAAGGAAATTATGGTTCGTCACCAGACTGTTGGACCACGCCATAATGGACCAAACAAAGTTAATGATGAAATCATAGCCATTGCAAGAGCCCCGTTGTCGATTTACCTATTTATCCCATCACGCCACACACCGAGAACACTTTTGCTAATTGAGAATTTTAGCCCATAGACTAAGTTGAGTTTATACAATGATTATTGTTCTCTTGCTCTCTATCTCACTACTGTGTCTAAGTTATTCTCTGAACCCATGATTGTTCACCCCGAGTGTGTATGTCAGATGAATTGAGCACCGTAGAGAAAGTTGTTGAAGAATTTTTGATCGAATTGATGACTGAAAGAGTCATGTTGGAGAGAGGATTATCCACAGGTGTACAAGCATCATCCATGAGAGGACTACCAACCTCTCCTCCAACTGCTTGAGTTGGACCATCCCGACCATCAGATGAGAAGAGAACTAAGCACAAGGATGATCTCATGAATGCTAAGTTGATTCTGAGCATATTACCTACCTATATACCACCTTTGAGTGGTGTTGTAAACTGGGACAGCGTACCTAGATATTTTGAGTATGCCTTGGTCACTGCGTACCTCCCGAAGGGGATACGTGCAATTTGCACATACCAAGAAAATATTGTAGCGTTGAAGTTTAGCGACTTCAACCTCGGCGACTGGAAATTTTACAACATGTTTGCCCCGCATAAGTACTTGACTAGAACAGAGGGAAAGAATTTGAAGATCGTCCCTCAGTCATGGACCCATAACCTCGTATAGTCCACCCTACTAATGTTATGAAGATTCCACACTTCAGATGACACCAGGAGGTGAATTCATGTGTCAAGTTGTTGTTTTCTTGTTACCATGGAGTTTATCTATGGTTAAACCGTCGCATAACAGTGGATCCGACATTCATAAATTGGATCACTGGGCTTAGTATGCAAGGACCCGACCCACAGGATTTCTATCCTGGAAAATCCATGGACCACACTCTCACTCAAAGGATCAAGGACACTTATGGTGATGTTGAGAGAGGAACGTGAGGCTATAAGGTAGCTTCTATCTAGAGCAGTGCAGTGTGCCTCACCTGTCAATTGATTGCAGGAAAATTAGTACAAAATAACGGACCCACCCAAGTCATTGGTTTTGTAGTCAACCTCACAGGGAAGTGCACGGAGGGCCTACAAATGAATTGGGCATAGTACCTGGTGAACAACCTATAAATTGACTGCAGAGAATCCCAAGATCAAGGGTATGAATTCCACTTCAGCTGGCTATTGATCCTGGTCGCTTTCATCGCCTGGGAGATGTCAAAAGGTGCAAACTTCTCGGACATTGAGCCCTTTGAACCTTTGGCTATGAACTTCAGCACACTATGGTATTCAGGTGACATGAATAAGAAATGGTAGTCAAATGCCATGTTCCATGCATACTACAACTAGTTGAAGGTATCCATACAGTTCGCACCTTGCATAACTCCGAATACTTTACACATGTTCTAGCCTTTGATGAAATTCAGTGCGAACTACCATTTCATTTATATCACAGCGTGCGCTAATGAGCACTAGCAACAACTTCTGTCTTACTATAATATAATGGAGGAGGACTTGGAGGAGATCACCAAGGACTAGTCGGTGGACCTCCTCATTCCAGCAAACCCTATAGAGATGTCCAATATAGACAGTCCAGAAAATGCGCAGGATACACCCGGGGCGAGAAAAATAAAGAATACTGAAGAGGTCCATGATTTAGATAGCGCATCTGTGAAGACCATTTCCATATCACCTGAGCAAGGAGGTGATGATGCAGAGTTGAATGACATAGAGGTCAAGCAACAGTGGGGTGATGAGGCTAATCCCCTGAAAAATAGGAAAGGTTCACCTCCGAAACCTTCCCCCTGGAAGAAATCAAAGGCCACTATGAAAAAGATGCAGACCGTCCTCACCTCTGATGACTTTGACTTCCTCATAGAAGACCTGAATGATGCTTCACTATATATAGCAGAGAATAAAGAATCAAAGAAAGAGGAGATGTATGATCAAGTCACGATTGAACTCTGAGGAGTACAACAAGCCCTACAATCCAGCTGCACAGTCTTCACTGCGCCAAGAGAGACAGAAGTGGGAGATGAGCCAACTCATCTCCACTGAATAGCTAATACAGTTGAAGCTCTTCTTCAAAGAGTGCAAGAGGAAATAGTGCAAGACACCCTGGCTTTGGTACAAGTAAAGGGATTACTTGTAAAAAAACACCGAGCTGCCAAACAAGAAAAGAGCGTTCTCCAAGCAAAGTTCAATGAAGAGAAGGCACAACTACAGCAAGCTAAGGAATAGTTGCTCGCCGAGCAACTCGAAGTGAAGGAAACGGTCAATAGAGCACTTCTCTCTATGACTGTCGTAGAAGTAAAGGTAGAGGATCAAGTCATGAAGAAAGTAGCACAACTTGAAGAAGTGATCCAACAACTCCAGCAGTGCATAACAGATTTAGAGCTATAAAATGTACCAGAGACTCCATAGGAGGTAAGATACCACCGAGAAGCCACTGCCCGCAATGCAGTTGACCGAATGAAGACCCTTACCTTAGAATGAAATAAATTTTTTGATCGCAGTGCCCAGACATATGAGAAACTTACCGAGAACCCAGAGTTGCAGGCACTGGAGTCATAGCTCTAGGAAGTGAAGAAACACGCAAAAACACTACAGGTGTAGTTGAAGTCTCTGTTAGCTGTGGAGAGAATGAAGATATCTCAAGAGAAGTGAACCGCCCAACAACAAATACATAATATCTAAAGTAGAGTTATGGAGAACTCCAACCAGTACAAGATAAGGCCTATCAATTGTTTACAGAGGTGGAAGGCCAGGGACCAGAAATGGAGTAGTTTAGCACCGCAGTAGAAAAATGCCTGGAAGGACCTATGAATGATGTAATCATTCAAGAGTTAGTTGAAAATGAGTGCGTAGCACAACAACAAGTCGAAGTAGTTGAATCCAAGCTCAAAGCGTTTGAAGCAGAACTTCCTATATCAAAGTGACTTGGGACGAGTCATAGGTGAGTGTTGGGGGCCTATTGCCCCTTGACCAAGTTTTGTTGATATCTAGTCAAGTTTGACCTATTTTTGGACTTTGATAGCCCATCAAAGGAGGAGTGCAATATGAAGAAGAGATCATGGGATCTTACACCCTTTTTGGGTCCTTTTTGGGATGTGGGAATATTTAATGGGATTGGGATGTTGACCAACGAGTTTACCCATGTTTAGACCTATTTTGTATGTATAAATTGATGTATATGAAATGTAAAAGAGAGAAGTGAACGAAGGCATCTATGTGATGTTAGTATGTAAGTAGGCTAAGTGCTAACAGTTTGATCTATGTGATCAGGAATTGTAAGCTTTGTGCATACTGTGGGAGACTTGCAGAGTTAAGTGTGAGTCATTGTAGCAAGATTGTGGAAGGTTTAGTGCTGGAACGCAAGTAAGAAGGATATAGCGAGTTGCGTAGATCTTTTGTCCTGTGCGGAATAAGGTTTTTGAGGCTCTCTGCTTGTAACCAATTGAATGAAGACAATAAATAAGAAGAGTTGGTGGACGTAGCCCCAAGGTGGGGGTGAACCATGTAAACACTATTTTGTTATGCTTTGTTCTTGTATTAATGTGTTTATGACTCTCTTTCTAAGTGATTTAATAGAGATAGATAAATCTGTTCATGCTTTGTGCTAATAATGTGTAAGAATGTTAGATCTGATTTCTATGAATGTGCTTAGTTCTTTCTTCTGCCAGATCTGATCCATTTGTTTGTGCTAAGTTTTGAATTACATTAGATCAGTGTGAATGCTGCGAAGCTCTGTTTTATCAGGGAAGTAGATATTGATTTCATATTGAGGATCTAACGGTGCTAATAACTCTATTAAGTATCATAATCATATATTTGTGTCCCATCTAAGGTTGCATACACCTGAGTCTCACAAGCACCCCTGCCTCTACCTCGGGTGAGATTTCATATGCTTCGCAGGTGTTGTCGAAAGGGTCGGTAGTTAGGGTTTTGTTGGTGCGTTGTTGTATAATTGAACCCTGGGTCTGCCCCTATGCCAACAAATGGTTCTGTTGCTGGGACCTAAACTGTGATTGTTGGGAACTAAGAAAGAATAAGCTTTGTGCAAAGATTCATCCTGAAGTTGTGAAAGCTCTGTGCATATATCTGTCACTCTAGTGCACAGTATTCTACTTGATTTATAAATCTCTGTTCTAAAATAAGAAAGCTCGATCTAAAGAAAATAAGTCGTATCTGAAGGAGAGAAGAAAGATCTGAAATCTTTGTGCTCTAAGAAAGGTAAAAGTTAGAATTTCTGATTAAAAGAGGTAATATTTGCAATATCTTTGCTCTAATAAAGGTAAGAATAGTGAAAAGTTTTAGATCTGAAAGATTTGTGCTCTGTAGAAGTAAGATAAGTGGAAATGTTTGTTTCTAGATTATGGATCTAGGTATGTTTAACAGAGTCTGTCCTAGTTCAAAAACTAGGGTATTGATAGATGAAGGAAGATTTGATATTAATAGATCTGATAAGATTAGTGAAAGATATGTTATACCTATGTATAGAAAGAATGTTTGGACTAACAAATGGATGCAGGATCCTAGAAAGAATTTGTTGCAGGTTAGATCCTATTCTCCTAGCGCATAGTATAGGAGAAGCTGGGGATAATTTAAAAGAAAGAGAGGATTAACCCTCTGTTACAACTACAGAAGACTGGGACATCTTGCTAAGGAATTCCCTGGAAGAATACCTAGCTATATTTTTTGCAATGATATGGACCATGAAGTGTTGGATTTCCCTAGAATGATTGCTAAGCTTGAGGGAATGAATCTGAACCAGGAAAACCCTAAGGAAGATCCAGAGACTATAGCAGAATTCTAGAAAGAATTAGAGAAATTATTGCTACACATGAAGGAAACCCTGAATGGCCGCCGACATGTCAACTTATCAGAGATATTAAAAGAAAAAGAATGCATCAAAGAAAGAATAAGGGACTTCAACATTGACTGTGTTTTGTATGAGGAAACACAGGTGAATATCATGACAGAGAAAACTTGGGAAGCTATAGGGAAGCTTGATATGATTCCTTCATTAGGAGGAATAGGATTATTCATAGGAAAACTAGTAAACCTATGTGGGAAGCTCGCTCGTGTACCTATGCACGTTAATGGAACTTTGACAGAAGAAGATTTTGAGATTATTAAATTTATTGAAGATAGTGCCCCATTTAACATGTTACTAGCCATCCCTTGGATTGGAAGAGACCAGTCCAGAAGGAAAGAAGAAGAAGCAGTGTTAGAACAATAGAAGCAGGAATTAAAATAACTCATGACTAGAAGGATCGCACATTTGATTGAAGAACAAGAGAACAGATTGAAGCTATTTAACAATAGAGACCTTGATTCCGAAGTTGCAAGGACCATAGAATACCAACAAGAGATTGAAGTACCTATCCTAGATAAAGAAGAGGTATTACCCTTGATTCCTAGGAAAGAATATCAACAACGCGCAATGACTATGTCAAACGAAGATAAGAATCAGAATGGAAAAGGACATACCGAGACAAAGCTCACTAGAAAGAAGGCTATAAAGCTAAGTAAGAAGAGGGATAAGATTGAAAAGTTACAGAAGATTCTAGAGAGAACTTAGCAGATGGAAAAATTGCAAAATTGGAGCTTCGTCGGGATATCAAAACAACAACACATGGCCCTTCACCATGTCGAAGAAATATAACCATTGGGGACATTATAACCATTCGATCGATGCTTTGAACGGGCATAAAGTCAATTATGGTTCGCCACCAGACCATTGGACCGCACCATAATAGACCGAACAAAGTTAATGAAGGCTTCATACCCATTGCAAGAGCCCCGTTGTCGAGTTACCTATTTATCCCATCGTGCCACACACTGAGAACACTTTTGATAATTGAGAATTTGAGCCCATAGACTAAGTCAAGTTTATATACTGATTGTTGTGCTCTTTTTCTCTATCTCACTACTGTGTCTAAGTTTGTTAAGAACCAAACATCAATATAGCATAGAAAAACCTTAGGAAAAGTAATCAACGCCTTGAAAAAGAGATAATTTCAGATAATAAGCCTCTTCGAGGGGGAAACCTCCTTTTACCCCACTTAAATGTTCAAGTACAAGATG
>SNQJ01S0002156.1:272021-285656 GCA_010110895.2 Picea sitchensis | reverse complement strand
ATCAACAGGGGCTGTTCATCATCAAAATGAATTCGCCTTCCATCAAAGTTACAGGTTTGAAATTAACTATGATAAGAAGAGCATCCTCTCGCTACCTCCTGTTGAGGACATGCAAATTGAGCTATTGAATGAAAAGAACAAAAAAGATGTCTTAGCAAATCAATTAAAAAAAACTTGTGAAGTTGAAAAGAACTGTTTAGCAGAAATTAAAAATGTTAAAAATCAGACAGATCAGTCCATGTCTGGTCTCTCTGATAGACATTCAGGTTTCTCATTTGGTCTATGGACTGTGTTGGTTGCAACATTATTATTTATTGGGATGTGTCTGATTTGTTGGATTGGTAGAAGTCAGAAGCAGTTGATAAAACTCAATGAGAAACAATTAGGAAGCAGCAAGAAGAAAAAAGTTCGTAAATTAAATAACAACAAAAATGGAACAAGTGATAGCAATAACATCAGGAAACAACATAAACTGGAAACTAAAGATTTACAGACCACTGGCCTTACACTATCCCAGAACACTAGCAGTGAAACATTCAGAATATTGGATCAAAGAAAAGAGGAACCTCGTCTTGGCACTGGGCGCTCGATTGGCAGATTGTTCGTGTCTGATAGGGTCATTGATAATGGGAGTAATGGCACAATAATACTGGAAGGTTGTTTTGATGGGAGAGATGTTGCAGTTAAACGCATTGTAAAGGCATATTATGAAGCAGCTTGGAAAGAGATTGAAAATCTTATTGCATCAGATCAACATCCAAACATTGTTAGATGGTATGGGGTGGAAACTGATGCAGATTTTGTTTATGTTGCTTTGGAGCGTTGCAACTGTAGCCTTAGTGATTTTGTTACGACTCTGTCAGAATCTGCGCGGGATGACATGCATGCAAAGAATGAAGTTACTAGTACCTTACAGATGAAGAAGATTAAGCAGGTGTCCGTGATGTGTGAAAAAATGAAAATAAATTTGTGGACTGACAATGGACGTGCTTCTCAACAACTGTTGAAATTGATGAGGTAAGCTGGAACACGTTCAATTTGTCTCTGTAATTTACATGTCTTTGGCTTTTAGGTGTAGTTAGTTAGCTTTCAGATCTACTTCGGGCATTTAATCACCATTTGATTTGTTGGCTAGTCTATTTTCCTATTGATCTCTCAGAGTAACTTGGTTTGGGAAAGGAATTACATATTGTGTTCAATATCTTCTATGTATGTGGTCTGCATGTGCAGTTGCATCTGATCTTTTTGTGGTTGAACTTTGGATCTTATTTTGTCAGGTGCATTTCAATACATAGAATTATGTTGGATTATCTTCAGGTTTTTGGTAAAGACAGAGTGATGAAAGATTAAATTCCTTGTTGCTTTGATGCAGGGATGTTGTATTAGGTCTTTCACATCTACATGACTTGGGAATTATACATAGAGATCTGAAACCTCAAAACGTATTGATAAGCAGTTGTAATGGTCTTTGTGCGAAACTTTCTGACATGGGAATAAGCAAGCGGCTAGCAAATGATGCATCTTCTCTGGGTCAACACGCAACTGGTAAGGAGCTTTATTTATTCTCTATGGCATAGGAACTGTTCGCAGCCCTTGAGGAATCTGTCCCCACTTTTCTTTTGTTCCAGGAAACTTGGGGACAGGAGTGAAATGTCCCGGATCTGGTGGGAACATTCCCAACGTTCCTGGCCAGATCTAGGGGCATTCTAGGAATGTCCCTAGGCATTTCCAAATCCCACCTGTTGAGGAGCACCCAAACACTCCTCAACGGGCCCTGTGATGCCCAAACATGCTGTGGGATGTCCAAACATGCTGTGGGATGCTCTGCTTGTTTGGGGTTTGTGATGAACAGAGACAGTTCATACCAAAAACATCCAATATAAATAGGATAGTACACAATAATTCATTGAGGATAGTAATTATATTTGAATAAGTATGAATGATATATATGAGATGCTTGAAGATACAATGATAGTGCTGTATATATACAAATCCTAAAGGCACTTATAGCAACTATTCATGAAGGGATGTGTCTCTTAGTGACCCTTAATTAACTATTATTATTATTATTTATATATATTATGTATGTTACATTGCCTTCACCTTAAAATGCTTTGTCCTCAAAGCATAATTACTGAAAAGCTTCTCTTTAACTTTTGTTCTGGCTCACAATGTCTTCCCAAGATCCTCCGTGCTTGTATCTGCGACACTCGATGAAACAAGATGATAAGATTTACGAATCTCCAAGCAAAATTGTTGCATTGATTGTGAATCGATCCACATGAAGTTGATCTTTACTGGAACTTTTTGTTGATTGATTATTTTGATGGAACTTCTGGTTTTCAGCTTCCACACAAGTTGTCGATTTTGTCTCTCTTCTTTTATAAATTTGTAGTTTGTCTATCTGTAAGAAGAATGTTGTTTATATATCTTTTGATATTGTCGTTGCCCATAATGACTTTTGTGATTTGGATGACGATAAGGCGTCCTTGCAACTTGATCTTTTCTTTGTATACTTGTAGCTTTTTTTGATTAACTTTTGGAATTGAGTCTTCTTCATACCCCTGGCTTGTTTTTCTACTTTGACATTTGAAGACCTCTTTACATCAGTTGGATTTGCATCCTTTTGAGTTGTAAGGATGACTGGGTTTGTATTAATTCCTTTATCCACAATTGTGATTTTTACATCTGAAGACTTCTCTAGTTCCATAGGTTCAATTCATTGTCTCTTTATCAACTGATGATTCCTTGTTGATAAGTTGCTCTAACTTGTTCTGTAGCAACTTCTTATCACTCTTTAACTTCTTAATCCGTGTGAGTAAACTTTGATTACGAACCTTTAGGCATGATTTTTCTTCCTTATCTGATTTGTCGAGTTCGTTCTTGTCTTCCTTCTCAGATTCTTCTTCTTTCAACATTATGATTTGTTCCAATAATCTTTGATTAAGGTTCTTTAAATGCGAGGTTTCTTCTTCTTTTTCCGATAATTTCTTTTTGAGGTCTTGATTTTCTTGTTCCAGCTTCGGAACACGTTGTTTTCTATCCTTCGACTTCTTGATCTGTGTAAGTAGTTTTTGACTATGGTCTTTTAAGTGGGAAATTTCTTCGTTTTTTTCTGTGATAGCTTCGTCAAATTCTTTTTGCATCCTTGATATTGACTTTTGATTTTCTTGAAGGATCACCTTCGAGATATCTTTAAAGTTTCTTGATGAAGGTATCATCGATTTTGACCTCATAGTAGTGTCTTGAATGTCATTATCTTCTTCTTATGGGGAAACGTCACACACTTTTTCTCCATGTTTAAGATGAAGGTACCTAGATTTTTAAACTAGGATAACTCGAGAATGATGCCGATTTTTTTTTTTAGATAGTTGTAACATAGAATTGAGATATATACTTATATTCATCAATTGTCACTTGTAACTCCTTAATTTGAAAAATATCTTCCTTTTCAATTATATTTGGCTCTGGAATTAATAATTGATTTGCAAAATCAATATTAATGCAATTTTCATTATAGTCCAAGCTGATAATGATGTTAACCTCTCTTCCTTGAGTAATCCCCTTTAATGTAAAAAACCTATAACATGAATTTGGATAACAACTTTCATAAGAAAATCTTCCTTTTCCCTTGTTAGTGGACTCCATCTTGCTTTCATCCATAATTTACGATAGTTAAATTGGATCTTTTTTTTTCGATAAATAAATGATACACTTCTTTGAATAACTTTATATCACCTTTATATACGTGGAATAAATAATATATTCCCTTTACTTTAACTTTGACTGGCTCTTTTTCCTTGTATAAAAAGTACTTCGCTACTTTTTATAACTTAGAGAACTTTTAAAAGTGACCCTTTTTCGTACTTCTTCACTATAATAGAAACCTTTGATATATGTATCAACACTTTTTCACTTTTAGATATGCCTTTGATTTTTTTATATAAAAATTTTAATATATATTTTCTTAATCCACTTGTAACGCAGTTCAATATTTTATAGTCAAATGTTGTTAACCCTTCAATTCTTATTAATTCCTCAATATCTTTTTTTTTTAAATATGAAGGTTCCTTGAATATACTTTTTATGACCTATATGTAAAATAATATATTCCTTTTCTTAATTGAACCTTGAAACTTAAACTATTTGTAACCCCTTTTTACTTTATAAGTGTTAAGACCTTGTTCCACAGACTTATAAATAACGTCTTCCCACTAAAAAAATGCATTGTTCGTCTTTTAATGCGGGTTATGCTTTGAACGAATCTAGTTCTTTAAATAATGCTTAACTAGCATACCCCTAAGCGAGCAAATGGAAATGCTGAAGTAATTCAAGGGAATTAAGAAGGTTTCATATTAATGTTGTTAATTGAGATTATAAAAGCTTTGAGGGACGTTTCATATTAATGTTTTTTTTTTTTTTTTTTTAAGTAAAAAAGGTAGAACCTGCTATATTAAGTTATCAGAGAAACTTTGACAAAATATACAGAGATATAGTTCTGAGCCACCAAAAATGCTACCGTTTTACCGGAAACCAGCATAGTTTGGAAAATTGTTATGCCCTCTGTCCTGCCCGAAGGAAACAAGGACAGATGGCCATAGGTCAAGTTTACATGTAGCAACAACATGATAAAACATAAAACAAACTAGCAAAGGAGAACCTAGATACCAAATGATCTGTCGCCCTTGCCTGTCGGCCACGTGGACCTGGCTGGGATGGCGAATGGCTGCGCACAAAATGGACATTTCCTCTTTGCTGGAGCGTTGGAGTACGCGTCAAGGAGCAAGTCCAGACGCTGTCCCATGATAAGGGCTCTGTGCTCCTCGTCTGCCATGTGGCCTCGGAGTTCGAACACCAGAGCCTGATGCTCTACACGGAGGAAAGAACCATGCAAGTCATGAATACCTGCGTCGTCGAAGATTTCGTTCCCCACTTCCACGTTCATCCCAACTCTGGCCTCGATCTCAGTCAGTTCTGCACCGGCCGCTTCCTCCTTCATCCCTGGTCTGGTCTTGTCCACGTTCTCTTCGGTGCAATCCTTGTCCCGAGCCTCGACCTCGATCGTTACCTGCTTCGCATGGCTGGTGGGGCTCCACGGTATCTCCTCAACGATGCACACAGGAAATTCTTCTGCCGTCTTGTCTTTTGGACCGCTACCATCCTGTAAGTCCGACGCCATGGCTTGAGGTTCCGGGGTGGTCACGAATTCCTCCACGAACGATGTTTCTTCCACATAGCAGGTTGGAAACTCGTCCGCGGCGCCACCCTCCAGACTCCTGCCAGGCTCAATTGCCATGGTATGATTGCTACGCTCTGTTCCAGTCTCAGCGATAATGGCATGCAGAGCCAATTGGTCAGCGCGAGCCCTCTTCCGGAGAATGTAGGTCGCCATTGATAGAGCGCGCTCCAGGTTCTTCCTCCTTTGCCTTTGCTCTTTGTGGGTGTAGCAGGCCGAGCCACGGCGAGGCCTGCCTCGCTTCCTGGTCATTGTTGCTGAGTGGTGGATAACAATGCAGAGAGAATGCAGCGAAATGAAGGTGAGCCAAGACGATAAGGAACCAGAGCTGCACCAGAGTTGCACTAGAGCTCCCAACCGACGGGGAGGTCCAAAACGAAAGCGAACCAGCTCTGTCTAGGCGCTCGAGGATTTGAATTGCCAAATGACAGATTCGTCGGACTATCCATAAACCCTGTCATGTTGAGTGCGGTATGAGCGAGAGCTTTCGCGCGAGGGAGGAGTCCCTCCTCCGTATAGCGGCTGTAATGGCCGTCTACCATCGTAAATGCGGAGAGGATGGGTGGCGGCCATCAACATTTATGCTATGGCTCAATGCAGAGCTAGGTGGCGAGGCATTGCCGCGTGTCACCCCATCCGGGGACGTTTCATATTAATTTTGTTAATTAAGATTATACAAATATTGTAATTAAAATGAATGTCTTTGAAGTTGAGTGTTTGGCTCATACCTCGAGTTGGTTCACTATTTGGGTGATGTTTGACTCGTGCCCCCAAAGTGTCTCAACTTGTATAAAGGAAACATAGAAACATGGAGGTTCACCACTCCGTTCATTGAGCAAACAAACAACTTTTGACATTGCAACCTTTTACCTCAACCCATTCTGCCCACTACCATCCGTAAGCGAAGACCTTACATAAAGCCCCTAAAACACCATCTATCTTCCCTCGATACATGTCTCTAAATACATATTTTAAGTTTATATGTTTCCTCTATTTTTTTATATACTTTATATTTATAAATTTTATATTGTTCTTCCATATATATAAATATGTATATATTTGTATTTAAAATATATAATATTTAGTACTACAAACATAAAAATTTAAAGATAAAATCTTATTTATTATAAGAATAATAGTTTTTTATATAATGATATATTTATATATGTTAATCTTTATTTTTATATATATAAAATTTATATATATATATATATATATATATATATATATATATATATATATTTACAATTATATTTGATCAATATAAGATAATAGTATTATAAAATTTAATATATATTAAGTTTATAAAATTTAATATATAATAATAGTATTATAAAATTTAATATATAATAAGTTTATAGAATTTAATATATAATGAATGTAATGTTATTTATGTAATAATATCAACAAGGTTATAATATTCTTTGTTTTCTTATATAAAATTTAACATATAATAAGTTTATAAAATTTAATATATAATAAGTTTAATGTTATTTATGTAATAATATAAACAAGTTTATAATATTCTTGATTTTTTTATAATATATGCAGCGTTTAGAAATTACTGATTTATTATCACTAAATTTGTAATTGCGATATATAATAAGTTTATAAAATTTAATATATATAATAAGTTTAATGTTATTTATGTAATAATATGAACAAGTTTATAATATTCTTGATTTTTTTATAATATATGCATCGTTTAGAAATTTCTGATATATTATCACTCAATTTGTAATTGCGTCATATTTGATAGATAACCAGAAGTAACAAATAGATCATTATGAAAGCAGTGTTTCAAACATTGTAAAAGAAATGAAGACTGAAGATGAGAATATTAGAAAATTCTTAACGCACAACTCATTTGGAAGAGTTCTACATTCTCTTTGCAATGCCAACCTACCCAACTTTTATGTTCCATCCTTACAGCTCTCAACAAGTGTCCAACCTCCCTTCCTGAGCAACTGTACAACGGAACCATTTTTAAAATCTTGTTTATCTTCACCTAGTTGTTGGATATCTTTAGGTCTCTCCTGTCGCTACCGTTCAAAAATAAGCTCACAATAGTTTACAGATAATAGTGTTTATTAAAAGTTGTGTACACTCATTGTTTTCTGGTGCAAGGCTTTGCTAATAACCTAAAAAAACAATCAAGATCATTACACGAGAGGGAAGACAAGAATGTGCAATAAAGACAAGATCACTTGCAAAAATAAGCATCAAGAGTAAAAAAAAGTCCATGCTGAGAAGAAAAGCAGATCCAGTAGTTAAAGAGATACTTTACTAACCCAACATCATCTTGGGCTACTATTGTGCCACTCGATGAAGCTGCCTCCCCCTTTGCAGAAATTCCATGTGTGTAAATGTGTGTTATTCTAACTATAAGTACTTGTTAAGCGCCAAATCTAGATCTATAAACTTAATCTGACATAGAGAAATGGGAAAAAGAAAATTCAAGGCATTGTTAACTTCAATGAACCAGCTCCATTAAGGATAGTAATTATATTTGAATAAGTATGAGTGATATATATGAGATGCTAGAAGATAAATTGATAGTGTCGTATATATACAAATCCTAAATGCACTTATAGCAACTATTCATGAAGGGATGTGTCCCTTAATTAACTATTATTATTATTATTATTTATATATATTATGTATGTTACAAGGTCAATGGTGTAAATTTCTCTAAAACCAACAAACTGAGCAAGTAGATTAAATCTAGATATTACATTGGAATTATTTACTTATTTAAATGCAACAGAAATTAGAAAAACAAACCACACAATACACAATTAATTTTCTGCTCCTCAAATCAGTTCTTCATTTAATCGTCAGGACCTACAAGAGCTCCCTTAATAGGGAAAATGGCTCTGAAAGAGAAATACTACAAATCACTGCAAACATGAAAAATAATAGTGCCTTGTAATCCGTGTTGGATAATCTTTGAGGCTGACCGTATGGATTGTACGCACTGTACTGTACAAACCTGCTGTACGGATCTGTACGACTGCATGGATTTGTTGTACAGACTGTATGGATATGCTGTACAACTTGCTGTACGACCTCTGCAATATTCCAAATATAATATAATGTGTAGAACAAAAATATTGAGCAAGCAATAGCAGAACAACAATGATATATCCAGAACAATATCGAAATAATACCAAAATATCACCAGAAAGAGCACCTTTATTAATGATAGCAATGTTCACTTGCCTCTTCGAGGGGGGCAACCTCTAACAGAGCAGAGCTCTATTACAATAATATCCAAGACAAAAATATCCAATGCCTCCTACTCTTATTTATACTAATTTGTCTTCTAAGGAGACTTCTAGAGGAAGATCTTTCTAGAAGTGGAAGCTTCTATTTGGTCTTCTTACATTGACTTATTCTCCTTTATTTATTAGGCTTATTAACTAGTGTCGGCCTTTATTACATAGAAAACATATCCTACTAACTGGTGACCCATGGAGAGGGGTTAGGATCAGATCCTAGTATGCCTTCCCCCTTCAAAAGAAATCTTGTCCTCAAGGCCGCAGGTGCGGAAACTGTTGGAGTATAGCTGCTGGTTTCCAAGTCGTATCCTTTAGTGATGTGTCCTTCCACTGGTTCAACACTTCTTTGATAGTTATGCCACACAGCTGATGTTCACGGTGATTGAGGACTGCATCTGGTTGGAGCCAAAGGGAGCTTTCTTCATCTAATTCCGGAAGGATGGTTTGGACCCTGCAATTCTGTCCCACTACTTTCTTCAGACAATAAACATGGAACACCAGATGGATTTTGGAAGTAGCTGGAAGGGCTAATTTGTAGGCCACTAAACCAATACGCTTGATGATTTGGTAGGGCCCATAAAATTTGGGTGCCAACTTGTGATGTCCTTGGGATTTGAGAGATGTTTGCTTGTAAGGTTGGAGCCTAAGAAACACCCATCGCCTTCTTGAAAAACCCTTTTTGAACAATGCTGTTCTGCCTGTTGCTTCATGCGATTTTGAGCCATGTGGAGGTTATCCTTCAGAGCCGAGAGGGTGGTTGTGCGACCTTGCAACATTGTATCAATGAATTGGACCTTTGATGTCCCTGGAAGATAGGTAGTGACTATAGGTGGGCGTTGGCCATACACTGCTTCATATGGGGTCATTTTAGTGGCCGTATGATAGGAAGTATTGTACCACCATTTTGCCAAGGGGAGCCATTGTACTCACTGGTGTTGTTTGTCTGAAGAAAAACACCACAAGTAGGTTTCCAAACATTTGTTTCCCACTTCCGTTTGGTCGTCAGAATGGGGATGATAGGCTGTGCTCATGTACAGTTGGGTGCCCTGCAATTTAAACAACTCTATCCAAAATGTGCTTGTGAAAGTAGGGTCACGATCATATACAATAGAGGTGGGCATGCCATCGTAACTTGAAAATCTGATCAAGGAAAACTTGTGCTACTAGTGCTGGTGTGAAAGGGTGGGGTAAGGCACAAAAATGAGCGTACTTAGAGAGGCGATCAACCACCACCACGATGACGGACTTGTTCCTAGCTTTAGGAAGGCCCACTATAAAATCCATGGAGATATCTGTCCATATAGAAGCTGGAATGGGGAGGGGTTGTAGGGCGCCTGGAGACTTTATAGTTTCACCTTTATTACGTTGGCACACCTCACATTATGTGACAAAGTGAAGGATATCCTTCTTCATGCCTGCCCAAAAGAAAGAACGACGGGCACGAGCATATATCTTTTGGAACCCTGAGTGACTCGCAATAGCTGATGAGTGCAACTCATTTAAGAGTCGTGGCTTGAGTGCTGAAGAGGGTGAGAGAATCAGGCAATCCTTATATATGAGAATATTGTCTTGCCAAGTGTAGTTGATGGGAGGATTAGGGTCCTCCTGAAGTTGCTAAATTAACTTGGAGAGAGTCGGGTGTGTTAGCCACTCTTGGCGTACTTCTTCAATCCAATCAGGGACAAGTAAGGATAAGGCAAAGAGGGAGCCGTCTTCCTCATGTTGGCATGATAATGCATCGACTACTATATTATCTTTTCCCTTTTTGTATATAATTTCATAATCATAACCCAACATTTTGGTCAACCACTTATTTTGTTTTGGGGAGGATAGTCGTTGTTCCAAAAAATAGTTCAGACTATGGTGATTTGTTTTTATTTGAAAACGACGTCCCAAGAGATATAGCCTCCATGTGTGCACCTCATGGAGAATGGCCATCATTTCTTTTTCATATGTAGATCTACCCAGATTGCGACCACTCAATGCTTGGCTAGTAAGGCCAAAGGTATACCATCTTGTTTGAGCATTGTGCCTATACCAGTGCTAGAAGCATCCGATTCCACCACAAAGGTTTTGTTGAAGTCAGACGCTGCTAGGATAGGAGTAGTGCACATGACCCTCTTTAATTCGGTGAAGGCTTGCTCAACAACAGGTGTCCAATGAAATGCATTCTTCTTAATAAGGTCGGTCAATGGCTTAGCGATTTTACCATAATGGTAGACAAATTTCCTATAATATCATGTGAGACCAAGAAAACCCCTTAGGCACTTTAAGGTCTTGGGTCGTGACCATTCCTGCATAGCTTGTATCTTTTTTGGGTCCACTTTTACTCCTTTGCGACTGACAATGTGTCCCAAGTATTCGACTTCACTGGCTCCAAATGAACATTTGGTCTTTTTGACAAACAATTTGTTTTCCTGCAGCAAGTGAAGGACTTTGTCCACATGAAGAAGGTGGCTATCCCAAGCGTGACTGTAAATGAGGATGTCATCAAAGAAAACCAAGACAAACTTCCGAAGGTAAGGTTTCAATAATTTATTCCTGAGACTTTGGAAGGTGGATGGGGCATTAAAGGCATGACCAAGGATTCATAATGTCCTTCATGAGTTCTGAAAGCAATCTTCAGAATATCTGCCTCTTTCATGCAGATCTAGTGATAGCTTGAGCGAAGGTCTAATTTGGTGAAGACACAGGCACCTTGGAGTTCATCCAACAGATCATCAATGACATGAATGGGAAATTGATCTTCGATGGTGAGTTTATTCAGGGCACGAAAATCAGGGCACATGCGCCAAGTACCTTCTTTCTTTAAGACCTCACCACTGGTGAAGAATATGCGCTCGTACTGGGGCGAATTACCCCCGCTTCCAGTAATTCTTGTACAATCTTTTCTATTTCATTTTTCTGAGCAAATGGATATCTGTAGGGACGTACATTGGGGGGTTGACTGCCTGGTGTTGCTGTCCTAATACACACTTGCAAACGTGAGCAAAGTCCAACTCACTTAATGTGTCCTTGGAGGTACAATGCTTAGGTTCACAGTCCACACTGTCACCTTGACTGGAACCTCTTCCTTCTAGGCTTACTCCTAGGGAAGCCAAGGGGGGTAGACCTTAGTTACTAGATTTGATTTAACTTTAAAGTTCTAGGAGTTGGTTTTAATTTGTTTAAAGGCTTGGGGAAAAACTAGCCTAAGATGCTAAAGCAGCAAATGCAAAGTGCAATATTATCTAAATGACAAGCAATCCTTTCCCTAAGTCAACTATGACTAGTGCCTAAGGTTGGGCAAGGGGTCAACTAAGTTTGAGCGTGGTTCAATTACAAAAATATTACAATTAAAATAAGTTGAACTATCCCACAAACTAAAAATTGCAACTACTTATACAATGAAAGACAAATATTACAAAGATACAAGATGATACACAAGATACAAATTAACAAGTTATACAATGATGCCAAAATGTGCAAGTTTAGGAAATATTAAAATTGAGATCAATCACATAAGCCAAACATGCCCCAATAGCACTTACTCTATTGGACTGCTTTTCAATGGCAACCACTAAAGCACTCAAGATTCAAGAAGATGATGCCTCCCCAAGTGGGATACTCAACTCCTCCTTGAATCACACCACAAGAGCAAATAAACAAAGATATATAAATTTGTAAACTCAAATGCTCATAAAGACTTAAAACATTTAGAGAGACAAACCATAAGATTGCAATTAAAAATTGTAAACATGAAAGTATTTGCAATGTGTGTTCCTAAACATCATCTAAGATTCCCCAACACACATGGATTGTCTATGCAACTAGGTGGTTAGGAATTTCTTAAAAATTAAATAAATTTTATTATTCCCTCCCCCTAACTATGTGTGGAGCCTTAAGCTTCCTCCTCCCTTGGCCAAATAACTGTCGGGTGCTCAAGATAGTAAGGCAACGAGGCCCACCCTAACTTCCACGGTCAGCCCTGACAGTAAGAGTACTTCTCGAAGAGGACACCCACCTGGAGCTCCACGGGACGGTCCCCTGCCACTGCCCTCCGTTGTTTTCCTCAAACCCGTTTTAGATGGTGGAGATGGTTGAATAAGGCTATCCTAAGTTGTCTAAAAGGTTATTATGACTTGCAGGTGAGTCTTTAGGTGTGTTTGGAGTGTTTTAGAAGTATTTTAGATGCTTGAAAATTGTGATTTAGGCGCAAAACCGAAACTGCAAAGTGCTTGAAATGAAGTGCTATGAATGTAAAGATTTAGCCCATAAACATAAGATAACATGAATGTAAAACTCATAAGATAAAAACCATTAACATAGCATCCCATTCATTATCATGACATATAACTTTGCAAAAAGAAAAAGGCAAGAACAACTTGCTGAATGATAACAAGAATAAAACTTTAAGATTTTAATCATTCATCCACATGTATGCTAGCTCAATGAAAAAGATATGCTTGAAAGGAAATACTTGGCAGGAAATAAAAGATCTAGATTCTAAACCATCAATTGATCACATATGCTTGAAAAAGATAAATGGCATAATGACTTAAGAAATAAATGAATTGCACCACTTAAGAAAGATTCTAAAGCATTAAACCATAAGACATGATAAGCATATGTAAAAGAAATAACATGAAAGAAATGAAATGATAGATGTGATGACTACTCTAGATAATTTTAAACCATAATAGCATGTAGATCATCAAAAATATTTTCCTTTAGCCTCACGATTTTGGGGATTACTCTCTCAAGGTGTAAGCAACTAACATTTAGCAAAACTTAAAAAAAATTAGAGCAACCATTCACAATGACCAAGGTGGAGGCAAGCCTACCGTTATTGGTCAAAGAGGGTTGAAAACAATTAAGCAAATGAAGAAAAATAAACAAAGTTGCAAACCACTCACAATGGCCAAGGTGGAGGCAAGCCTACCATTATTGGCCAAAGAGGGTTGAAAATAAAAGTGAGATTATTATTATTAAGTGACCACACTACCTTGTCTTGTAGACAAGTGGGGCCAAACAAAATAAAAAATAAACTTGAAAGCAAAACTAATCTAGCCCAACGATATTGGGGGGTTGGCTTGGCCAATCACACACCCAAGGTGTAGGCAATGTATTGTTAGCTTT
>SNQJ01S0002156.1:237160-270621 GCA_010110895.2 Picea sitchensis | reverse complement strand
TAATTAATTAAATAATTAAAATTCCAACCTTAGGAAAATTAATTAAATTTAATTAATTAAAAAAAACCTATCTAGACTCGACGAAATTCCGCGAAACTTTCTACAATGTCTAGCATGGTCATTTACATCATTCCTAAACAATATCTACCAAAGGATGAGACCATTAGAATGCCGTTCACCACTTTGGAGGAATTATTGCAAGTGTGAGGGAAAAACTCATGGGAAGTCAACCACGCTGAAAAGCCCAATTGACAACCTGAGGATAAAAAACCCTCGGTGAAAGGAACTCTCCCAATGAAAACATCCCAAGGTACCTGACCTAACTATGATCCATGCAGACTTATTACATTATTAACCCACGCAGGGGTGCGGAAATTTCGTTTACAAAATTTTGTGCTGGAGGCATAAAATGCCCAAGTAGAACCAAACTGTCTTCAACATACTTGCATGTGATGATGCACCTCTTCATGGCACATGAGTTGACCCCCTAGCTGAATAGGCGGTCAACATCTGGCTCCACATGGGGACGTGTTCAATCTTCTCACTTTGAGATGGAGAGCATACGAGAATCCAGCATCTACAAAACAGAGTGCTCCCCAAAGTGAACACCAGAAATTAACATTAGTACACATTCATACATGATAAAATAAAATCAATGCTATAAGCAACATTTACATAATGAAATATCTAAAGTACAACATTATAACTACAAATTGAATCTATGATACAAGAAATAATTCTAAGTACATATGAATGAAACAATACAAAATTGAAAGTATAAGGAAAAGGGTTAGAAATACGTTACAAAGGGTGTCCCTTTGGACACCAAGTTGCTCATCATCTGAAAAATAGTTTGAGTTGTTGCCCATTCCTTGGAATATTGATGGGCTCACCATCCAAATGGCTGAGATGAAAAGAATTAGGCCCTGCTATTTCTCTGATCAAATATGGACCCAACCATAAGCTGTCGAACTTGCCATGTTTCCCTGGTTTTTCTCTGCCTTTATCCCATAGCAAAACTGTATCCCCAATCATGAAATCCCTTTGCCTAGCTGATTTGTCAAAAGCTTTCTTTACTTTACTCTGATTTTTGCAACTTTGATCATAAGCCTTTCGTCTGATTTCATTTAACTCAATGACCTGATTGACCCTGTTCTGAAATGCATCCTGATCTGTGGAAAAATCCTCAACTGACCCATAAGTGGGAAGTCTAAGGTGTACTGGCAACCTAACTTCCAATCCATATACTAATTCAAAGGGACTCTTCCCAGTTGCTACTTTCTTTGTTATTCTGTCAGCCCATAATGCATATTTAATTTTACTATCCCAAGACTTCTTATTCTCACCAACTATTTTCTTAACTATGGTCATTAAGTTTTTGTTACTTGACTCTGCTTGACCATTTCCTTGAGGATAGTAATCTGATGCATGTGACATGATGATACCATATTTGAAACAAAAAGAAGACATTTCAGCTGAACAAAAGGCCTTGGCATTATCTGTCACTATCTTTGATGGGACCTCAAATCTAGTTATAATCTTGTCTTCTAGGAAATCCATCACAACCTTCTCAGTTGCTGACTTGGTAGGAATGGCTTCAACCCATTTTGTAAAGTAATCTGTTACTGTGAGAACCCATAAATACCCATTACTTGAGTTATCACTAAACTTCCCGATGAAGTCCAAACCCCACTGCTGGAAGGTGCCTCAACCACGACTGGTTGCAAAGGGAGAGCTGCTAACTTTTGCTTTCTTGTGAAAAGCTGACATGGCTCACATTTCTTAACAAACTGATGCACATTTGAAAATATCGTGGGGCAATAATATCCTGCTCTAAGGATCTTGTGGGCAGTAGTTTTAGCAGCAAAATGTCCACCACAAAATCCTCCATGGAATTCATCCACTAGTTTCTTTGACTCAATGTCATCCACACATCTAAGGATAACCTCATCAGGATTTTTCCATCCTAACCCATCTCTAGTAAGAACATACTTAGCCGCTTTTAACCTTAAGGCCCTTTTCTTGTGTCCTACTAGATGGCTTGGACAAGTCAGATTCTTGAGATTAAAGATGATGTCTGTGTACCATTCTACCTGTTCAAGCTTTAATAAGTTAGGAGGATATTCTTCATCATTAATTTGGCAAACCATACCCAAAGCTCTCTCATTACTTTCTGTTAACATTTTAGCCAAACCTTGGCCCTTAATCAACTTTGTAGGTCTGATTTCCAAATCATACTCTTGGATCTTAGCAATCCATCTACCCCTTGCGCCTAATCCTTCCACTTGTGATAAAACATCCTTAACCGCAGGACTAGGAACATAACCAATCACTTTGGAATATCCAATGAAGACTCTGAAATGTGTGAGTGATTTTACTAAGGCATAAGCTTGTTTCTCAAACATGGGATACTTAAGCTCTGAATTTTGCAAGGCCCAACTCATATAGGCAATGGGTTGTTCATGGCCTTGATCATTTTTCTGAAGCAACACACCAACAATAGTGTCTTCAGAAGCAAAAGAGAAAATCTGAAAGTCCTTACTATAGTCTGGGCTAATAAGGACGAGAGCTTCACATATGGAAGTATTAATATTTTCAAAGGCTTGCTTGCTTTCTTCATTCCACTCAAACTTAACATTCTTCTTAAGCAGTTTATAAATAGGTTTCATAATCTCAGCATAGTTAGGAATGAACCTATGGACAAAATTGGTTTGTCCTAAGAAGGATTGGAGAGCTTTCTTTGTGGGAGGCAAGGGTATCTTGCTGATAGCTTCAACTCTCTCTGGGTCTAACTTGACCCCTTCTTTTGAAATGATGTGGCCCAATAGTTTTCCTTCAGTCACCCCAAAAACTGACTTAGCAGGATTTAGAGAGATTCCAAACTCTCTACATCTGTCCAAAACTTGCCTAAGGTGGTTAATATGAGTTTTCCCATCCTTAGAAAATATTGTCAAGTCATCTTGATATATTTCAATTAATTTTCCAATTAGCCCCCTAAAGGCATAATCCATAGCCCTCTGAAAAGTAGCTCCAACATTTGATAAACCAAATGGCATTCTAAGATATTCAAAAGTTCCCCATGGAGTAGTAAAAGTTGTTTTATGCCTATCTTCAGCCTTAAGTCTGATCTGATTATAACCTGAAAAACCATCAAGCATGGAAATCATTCTTGATCCTGTCACCCTTTGAAGTAGAGTTTCCATCTTGGGAAGGGGGTAGTTGTCCTTTGTGCAAGCAATGTTCAAATTCCTGAAGTCAATACGGTCCCCCGCCACTACCCTCCGTTGTTTTTCTCGAACCCGTTTTAAATGGTGGAGATGGATGAATAAGGCTATCCTAAGTTGTCTAAAAGGTTATTATGACTCGCGGGTGAGTCTTAGGTGTGTTTGGAGTGTTTTAGAAGTATTTTAGATGCCTGAAAATTGTGATTTAGGCGCAAAACCGAAACTGCAAAGTGCTTGAAATGAAGTGCTATGAATGTAAAGATTTAACCCATAAACATAAGATAACATGAATGTAAAGCTCATAAGATAAATAACATAGCATCCCATTCATCATCATGACATATAACTTTGCAAAAAGAAAAAGGAACGAACAACTTGCCGAATGATAACAAGAATAAAACTTTAAGATTTTAATCATTCATCTTTAAGAATAAAACTTTAAGAATAAAACGAGCACAAACTGCTTTAGTGAACAGGTTCCAAGTGGGATTTCCTAGATAACATTTCTTATGCCATTGCCACCATTGCCATCTTTCTTGATCTAGGTACAAAATCCCTATATGGAATTTGGTCTCATCATCCCAAATATTATGGAGGGAGAAGTATTGTTCCATTTGAGAGACCCACCCTGCGGGGTTGGATCCATCATATTTATGCATGTCAACTTTGGGCACCTTATTCCAAGAGTGTGGAGAACCCCAAGGGGAGTGGGAGGAATCAGTATGTTCATAATGGGAATGTTGAGGGTCCTTTGCATTGGTCTCTACCTACTTGCCTTTCATGAATGGCGACATGGTGTCCCGGAGGGCTGCCTGGATTGCTGCAGGGAGAGAGTCGAGGATTGTTGTTTGTATGGTATTGTGGATGGAGTTCATTCACGATTCTACGTTGGATAGCCTAGTATCGTTGTCTTCTTGGGTTTGAGCTTGGGTGGTTGGCATGGTAGCGGCTTATGAGGTGTTGGGACGAAAATCGAGACAACAAAAACTGAGATGTACCAGGGTTACCAGGACAAAGAGAGGAGTCCAAGGGGATAGGCGTCAAATAAGGGTGTCTCAGAAAGGGATGGGACCGCGGAGAAAAAAAAGCTTAAAAGTGAAAGGTACCACTGTGATTAGAATGAAGAGGAATGCAATGGACTATGTTACAAATAAGGGTGCTGATAGGCCCTAGACTTTTTTTTTTTTTTAATATATATGAACTTCTACAGAGTTATACTCCAAGCTGAATAATACTGTAGTGATGCAATGGCCAAATTCTTAACAACAAGAAATGTGTAGGAATTTCACAACCAGAATGCAGGAGACACAGTTGCATGGCAATAGATCTTGTCAGTTCTATTGATTTTTCTGCCCCAAGGGTTAGGATATTCAATGGTTCTACAGACAAGGGTTTGCCCTGTGCTATAACTCTTTGATATACGTGCGGGGTCCAACAATAGTACTCGGCCCAATATCTCACGACACCAACTAAGGAGGCTAGACGGTACCCTTAGTCGTACGATCCGACTACCCAGGTACTAGAGAGTATCTTCCCGAGTGCCGTTCTCGGTGACACTATAGTAGTCAGGCGACAGATCGGTTTATCTACGGAGGGCTTTAGGATGCCTAGGCCGATCCGTATACAGGTGCTGTCTGATGTGCTACGACTTGAAGGGGTACCAACAAGGGTTACAAGGGTGGCCAAAAGATGTGCGCTTAAGTACCACTTGTATTTCTTGCATGTATGACTCCTCGACCGTGGGTTTATGTGCGTAACGACAAATCCTTGTAGCTTAAAGACGTTGGAATACGTCTCTACTCTGAAAAAATTTACCCCACAAGTCGTGCATTGGAAAGAGCTCTGATACCACTTGCAATATTCCAAATATAATGTAGTATGTAGAACATAAATATTGAGCAAGCAATAACATAACAACAATGATATATCTAGAACAATATTAGAATAATACCGGAATAACACCAGAAAGAGCACCTTTATTAATGATAACAATGTTCACTTGCCTCTTTGAGGGGGCAACCTCCAACAGAGCAGAGCTCTATTACATAAATATCCAAGTCAAAAATGTCCAATGCCTCCTACTCTTATTTATACTAATTATATCTTCTAAGGAAACTTCTAGAGGAAGATCTTTCTAGAAGCAAAAGCTTCTATTAGGTCTTCTTACATTGACTTATTCTCTTTTATTTATTAGGCCTTATTAACTAATGTTGACCTTTATTACATAGAGAACATATCCTACTAACTAGTGACCCATGGAGAGGGGTTAGGATCGGATCCCAACAACCTCTGTTGCCTCAGCTTACATGTAGCTGAACTACTGCCCTTAGACTTGTTGCTGCTGCTGTTGCTCTATCTTCTCTCTTGCCCAATTACTCACTCTCTGTGAATAATGAATGTGTCTTATCCTTTACCCTCTTTGTCTTTTTATAACATTGACTTGAGCCAAATCCCTAATCTCATTGGTCAATATCTAACTGTGAGATCAATGGCTCTCATTTAATTAAATCATTAAGTGACTTAACTTAAGTCACTTTATTAATTAAATGTCACTTTATAAAAAGACGTTCACTTTATTAATTAATTAATAAAGTGAACTCTGAAAAAAGCATAGGATACATTTAAATGACGATTTCCACAATAAGACACACTTTTGGAAATACCTGTCTGAGCTACAAAGTTTAACAAAGGTTTTGCTAGGTATGCGATGTTTACTCTTCTAGTTGGGGTATAGGGTCTTTGCTCTGCCATTGAGGTTAGGGGGTCTCTTCTTTCTTTTTTTAATTTGATTAATCTATTTATATTTTTTTAATATGATTAATTGCCTTTCTTTTTTTGTAAAAGATACATCTTATATTCACAGAAAATTATTTACATCAACAACAAAAAAGGAAAGTGGAAGGGTATATACAATGAAAACTACATCCTCTTCCTTAAGGTAGCTAGAATAGCTATGAGATTGGAATAGGTGCCAAAATCTAATAGTTTGGCATCCTTAATCAACAAAAACCCTTTTCCCTGCAACTGCATATGTACCTCCTCTCTCCACAACTGACAAAAAACAACCAAAGAACTAACATCATTCTCAAACACATATTTGCAATAGAGTTTCCTAAGAACAAACAAAGTCAAAATTCTTAAAAAATGCAAGATACCAACAAGTGAATCCCGAATCACAAATTTGGAATCCCCCAACAACACTGCCCTCTAATGCAAATGCCCCTGAAGAATCCTTTCTTGTTCTGACTAAACATTCTCCCAACAAGTCTTGGCAAAAGAGCACTCCCATAAAAGATGTTTCACTATTTCTGCCTTGAGGCAAGTGGGGAAAATTCCATTAAAGAGGCCACTCTCGGCCAACCGAGTCTTGGTGGGGAGACTGTTGATGTTTTGTAGCTTTGGGACGTATCTCTATGTGTCGGCCCATGAGCTGGATGGGTCGGCCCAGTTGAGGTCAAGTCGACCCAAAGGGGTGAGCCGACTTGAGGGGCTTCTATTGTGACGTTAGGGGCTTTTCCTAAGCGCCCTAAGACTTGTGTAAATAAAGTTAAGGGTCATTGTGACATTTTTGTGTGGTGAGAGAGCTTGATGATTACAGTAAAAGTGTGCTGACTGTGGTCTATCCATGGAGAGAGGCCGTTAGGCCTCAGGTTGCTGTTCTATTCTTGTTTCGGGCAGGTCTCTTTGGTGGGAAGGTCGAGTAGGCTCGTGGTTGGAGTTTTCTGTTGTAGACATCTTGAAGAGGGGCCGAGTATGGTACCCTAGTTGAGCCGTCCAAAGGAGAGAACCTTGCTGTCGATCTTTGGAGACTTTTCTGTGCTACAGTTGGAAAGGAGAGGCTGGATCTCGGTCCAAGTATAGGGGCATGTCTTGGGTACTTGCCTAGGCTTTAGGTCGGTTGTATATTGAGGGAATCAAACTAGGCTTAATTTAGGGGTGGATCCTATGGTCACAATTGATGTCACCCCTCTTGTTTTGGGCTGGTGCATGCCAACCATAGGGAGGCTACCTTAGGGCGTGCTGCTTGATGGATGAGATTTGACCTGTAAAACACAAATCAAACAAGCACAAGATGGTTTTGGGATGAGGGTTAGATAACCTCACCCAAAACTTGCATAAAATTTAATTTTAGATGAATTTTGGTGGAAAACCCTAAGCAGAGCGAACCATTAGAATGCAAAAAGACAGTAAATCAAGAAGGAAGAGCACTTCAAAGGTGTCAAATCGACCCCCAGTGAAGGATGAGCTTCAAACACCTGCCATTAGTTAGAAATCCAATGCAACAACAAGAATCTAGGCCAAAATCAACACATAAGACTCTTTATTCATGTCAAATCAGAAGAATGGCTCCATCACAGAGAAAAGCCAAGAACTGTTACAATGATCTCCAAGAAACCGAGAATCCGAAGCTAGAATGAGAGATAGAATAGAATGAGGGAGTAGTAATGCTCCTGCAATAGAGTGATCAACCTGTCAACTGTGGAAGAATGCTGCATATATAGCTAAATGCATGAAGAATTTGCCTTGATGTTTCCAAACTGGGTAAAAAGCTAGCCAGTATTCCTCGCCCAAGTGTCAATCTGTCCACTTGCCATGTGTCACTGCATGAATGCCTGCTAAAACTAGCTGAGCGAACCTTTTCCAAGCCTTCTGGTCAAATCTAGGGGTTATCTAGAGAAGAATGGAGGTCAAATGGGTCAAAACTGGTTAGGTATGAGGAAGTTATGGCAAAAAAGGTAGGATGGGCAAACCTCATGGAGAGAAATAGGTTGCCTAGGTTAAGGGAAGGAGGGAAAGTTAGGTCGCATGAGTGAAAGAGGGGAAAGAAAAGGGAAAAAGGAAAAAGTGGAAAGCTAAAAGAAAAAGCTGAAGCAGGAAAAGGCGAAAGTTGGGAAAGGGAAAAAGATAAAAGCTAAAAGCTAAAAGTAGAAAGCAAAGAACTCGCCTAGTTTGACTTTTGACTTGCTTTTAGAACGCTTTATGACTTTGGAAAACTTCTTTGCTTTGTCCAGTTTTTATTTAGCAAGTGTTGGGCGACTTAGTGGGCCCAATTTAAGTGTGTGGGCCCCACATGGGTCGCCACCTCACCTTGCCACATCATCACCTGTGCCACCTCATCACCAAAAGCAAAGTTGTCCAAATACCATCAAGTTTATACTCATTGGAAGCAGAATTGGACAAGGAGTAAGAATATGCTGTCAACTAACTGATGTGAGGGGTCAATAAGATCCTCATGGGCAAGAAGTGTCCCATAATGCTGCAAATTTCTCAAACTCAAACCTGGAACTGAAACCTCATCTTGTACTAACTCAGAAATCACTGAAACAAGCTCTGAACTCAACTCATGTAAGCATCCTCTAACTAACCAGAAAAAGAATCATTGTTCCTGGAAAACCTTTGAATGATGGTCCTGTGCTATCAGGAATAACCTTTGAATGCCAGCCTGAAAGGATAGACTGGCCCTTTGACCATCCAAATCTCAAGGGTGAGATTTTGGGGTCAACAAATGGCGACTAAAGGGGCGGGACCCCCTGCGGGTCTCGAGAACCTAGAACTCATGTCTGCAACTAAAACCATCCGACGCTGATGATGCCGAAAAACTGATGCCAAGGAAGTCAAACTGATAATCATAAAACTTGTTGACTGATATCAGTAACTGGTCCATTGGGCCATGGAGTCAAGCCCAACGAACAATGAAACTCAAACCAGAATACCTCTGAAAATCAGATGAAATGGAAAATCTGATCTGAAAGCTGCTACACTTTGAAACTGTTGCCACTCGCCAACTAGTGCACTGCTTTATGTGGTAGATGTGTTGATGTCGACACAAAAGAGGCAATCACTTAGTCAGAGGCCAATAAGGTAAGCCCCTGCTAAGTGCGAAGGTCACCCACCAATGATGACAACGGGACCTAAGGCACGAACACACTATGTCATAATGAAAAATGATCTGGAGTCGAATCATGACAAGAGTCACATGATCAAGGCCCAATGATACTCAACCATGTCAGGTGCGAAACGACTGCCAATGAGGCTTGCAACCATTAAGGTATTCAACACTCCTTGGTTGCCTGTAGATAAGGTGTCGATGTCGATACAAGGAAACCTACTGAAAAAGGAGCAATGATGACTCTCCTCCCCCAGTGCGAAGTGAACAAAGTGAATCAAAATGTGTGGTGGATCAAACAACTCAAACTCGGTATCATATCCCTATGTTGGATGAGGGGACTCTATAAGATGGCAAAACTCAGTGAAGCAATGATGAAAAGACAGACACAATCACCTATGTCTTTCATCCTACCCCCTTAAACTCTATGGTCAGGTGATGAAAAAGGATCCCTCATCCAAACTGGAAATCTAGGTTGACACAAACATTTGGCATGAGGCCATTGATAAGTAGAAAAAGGCTTCCGAAAAGCACAAAATCTCTGGAAAAGCAGAAGGCCCTCCTAGAAAGCAGGAAACAAAGCAAGGAAATATCCTAATCTAATAAAACTCAAACAACATGCTGGCAAAGGGAAAGTGGGCCAGGGAATCTAGTCTAGACTGAAAACTGGAAAGCAACAAGGGAATCTACGCTAGGAAAAGAAAAGTGATCAAAATGGAAGAAAGCAAAACATCTAAACTAATGCCCGCAAGTACCCAAAAATGTTGAAGGGCTTAAACCCTTCATTGGAAAAAGTGTTTAAGACACTGCCCATTGACAGGCATGACATCACCATCCAAATCGGCAAGCTGAAAGGTGTTGGGCCCCACTGAAGCATGGATATTGCCCCAGTGAAGCATGGATATTGAATGGACCCAACCATAAACTATCAAACTTACCGTGGTTTCCTGATTTCTCCCTTCTCTTTGTTGAATTTTTAATGCTTAGCTCAAGCACATGTAGTTTCTTTCAATTTAGCATGAACTTGAACCATACAATATACAATAGATGCAGTGACCAAGATCACAAGAAGAATAACCAAGTACAAGAACACAAGAAGTTATCTTGGGAAAACCCTTCTCAATCAAGGGAAAAACCCAACAATCCTTTGCTATAGAGTCAAGAGAAGATCACCCTTTCACCACAAACTCTAGTGCACACAAGAGGGTGCTCTATGACCAAGAGAACTTGTGCCTAAGAGAAGTGCGCACTTCATCCCTACAAGTAGGCGTTGAGATATTGAGTAAGTGTGTGTGAGTAATCCACAATGGGGATCTAACTCTTATTTATACAAGACCTAGCACATCAAATGGATGTGTCTATTGGCACAATAGGGTGGACTTCTATAACTCAACAATATAATTAATCTTTACACAATATTAATTATCTTTACAAGGTGGGGCCGACTTGTATCCTTCACAATACAAAATTAGGTTTACACAATAAATCTTACTCTTAGAAAATATAGCAAGGATCTCTCACATCCTCTAGTGCTCAGCCACTAGGGACACGTCCACCTGTGCTCAACCACAATGATGTCACTCTCAACAAATCAACTCAACTAAGTCCATAGGAGTACTATCTGGAGAGCCATCTCAAGTCGACTCAACTAAGGCCATAGGAGTCTAATAGGAAACCATCTCAAGTCATCTCAACTCAGTTCAGAGGAGCATGACAAGAGACCACATATGTCATCTCAACTTAGTTCAAAGGAGTATGACACACCCATCACATGGGCTTTCTCATAGATCGTCTCAACTCAGTCCAGAGGAGAATGACCTGGAGAATGTCTCATGAAGCTGCAATCATCAACACTCTTGTCCCACAGTAAGACCAAATCACCCACATGGAACACTTTTCCTTTAGCTCTCTTATCAAAAGCTTTCTTTACCCGTCTCTGATGATCAATGAAATGTGTCAAAGCCTCTGATCTATCCTCCTCAAGCTGAACTAGATCATCAAATCGGCCATGCAAGGCCTCCTCATCTGTAGTAAACTCTCTAATCAGTTTGTGGACTGGAATTATCAAGTTAACTGGTAGGACTACATCAACACCATAGACCAACTCGAAGGGTGCCTTACCAGTTGACTGCTTCTTTGTCACTCTGTCAGCCCACAATGCATACTTGAGACTGCTATCCCAAGCTCTCTTGTTTTCTCCGATTGTTCTTCTGATTATCCTGATGAAGTTTGTGTTGGAGGATTTTGCCAGCCCATTACCCCGTGGGTAGTAGTTAGTCAAATGGGCTAGAGTGATACCAAACCTCAGGAAGAAAGCCACCAACTCGACTGATCTGAATATATTGGCGTTGTCAGTCGTAATCTTCCTCGGGACTTCGAATCAGGTGAGGATATTCTCCTCCATGAATTGAATAATAGCAGCAGAGGATGATGTCCTGAGTGGAATGGCTTCCACCCATCTAGTGAAGTAATCAGTAGCTGCCAATATCCAAGAATGGCCATCACTAGAAACCTGTGGAATCTGTCCAATAAAGTCCAACCCCCACTGCTGGAAGGGGGCCTCTATCACAACTGGATCTAAGGGCAAGGTTGGTAGTCTCTGCTTGCCCTCAAACCTCTGACAAGGCTCGCATGTGCGGATGAAAGTATGAGTATCTATGAATAGAGTCGGCAAATAGTATCCGTCACGCATAATCTTATGGGCGGTGGTCCTACCAGAGAAATGACCACCACATACCCTGCATGCAACTCAATCATGATCTGATGTGTCTCATGCGGTAAAACATATCTCAAAATCAGCCCATGAGGGCTCCTCCATCCCAAGCGACCCCACCAAAGACAATACTTAACAAGACAGAGTTGTAGAGATCGCTTTTGCGTCTTACTGAAGTTAGAAGGACATGAAAAATTTTGCAAGTAAAATCTAATGTCACGATACCAATCAAAAACTTGCAAATCATCAGAAATAAAATTTACCTGATCAATTACCTCAGGTTCCAAGTCTTTCTCAGTCATCAGTGCAACTAATCCTTGGCCTTTAATAGTTTTAGCAATTTTTACCTTCAGGTCATACTCTTGTATTTTGGTCACCCACAACCCTCTATTCCCTGAACACTCCTTTTGAGCCAATATATCTTTGAATTTAGGAAAAGGGACATATGCTACAATGTGTGAGTTCCAAAAATAAGGCCTGAAATGGGCCAACCCTTTGACCATAGCATAAACATGTTTCTCCATGGGCTTGTATTTGAGCTCAGATCCCTGCAAGGACCTGCTCATATATGCAATCGACTGCTCATGCCCATCTGTATTTTGCTGGAATAAAACACAAGCAATAGTCTGATTAGATGCAAAAGAAAAGCTTGCTCTGGAAAGCTTGCTTCCCTTCCTCTCTCCAAACCATGTCATGCCCCTTCCTCAACATATCTGTGATATGCTTTACGATCTCTGCAAAGTTGGGGGTAAATCTACGCACAAAGTTCACTCGCCGAAGAAAAGATTGAATACCCTTTATAGTACTAGGCAAAGGAACTTCTTGTATGCCACTGACCCTTTCAGGATTGATTCACACTCCCTCTTTTGAAACAATGTGGCCCAACAGTTTGGCCTCAAAGATACCCATGAAGGACTTATTGGGGTTGAGTGAAATGCCCAACTTCCTGCACCTGCCAAAAGTAGCACGCAAATGAGAGATATGATCAGACCTCTTTTTAGAATACATAGTTATATCGTCCTGATAAACAACTATGAATTTAAATAAAAAATATTTAAATGCATGATCCATAGCTCGTTGAAATGTTGCACCGATGTTTATCAGGACAAAAGGCATCTTGATGTAAGAATAAGTGCCCCAAGGAGTAACAAAAGCGGTTTTGTGGCGATCCTTCATGGCCACTGCAACCTGGTTGTAACCTGAAAATACATCAAGCGTGGACATCATCTCTGAGCCTGTAACTGTTTGCAGTATGTGGTCCATGCTGGGCAAAGGATAGTTGTCTTTTAATCATGCCCTATTCAGGTTCCTGAAATCAATGGATACTCTAATCTCCCGTTCTTCTTCCTCACTGCTACAATGTTTGACACCCATTCAGAATACCTGATCTGCTCAATGATTTTTGCTTCATATAGCTATTGTAGCTCCTTCTGAATGGTCGGGGCAACTTTGGGGTTTATGAATCTAAGTCTTTGTCTGAATGGTTTGGCATTTGCTCGAAGAGGGATCTCATTGTTAAGGACATTCTGGTTAAACGTTTTCAACTCATCATACGACCAAGTGAATACATCCTTGTATTGATGGACCAAACTGATGATCTCTTTTTGTTCTTTCTCTGTGCACGCTTTACCTATCTTGATGTAGTGAGGAGACTCCTCAAAACCCACATTTATGTCATCAACCTACAAGGAAACATCAACTGTATCAGTTTTCTTTATTTTATTCAAAAACCTATCCGATCTATAAAAAATATTCTCAAGAGGAACTAAACCAACAGGTATATGATTAGATCTCAATTGAATCAATAGAATCTCCTTCCCATCCTTCACTGGGGGTCGATTTGGCACCTTTGAAGCGCTCTTCCTTTTTGATTTATTGTCTTTTTTCATTCTAATGGTTTGCTCTGCTTAGGGTTTTCCACCAAAATTCATCTAAAATCAATTTTTATGCAAGTTTTGGGTGAGGTTATCTAACCCTCATCCCAAAATCATCTTGTGCTTGTTTGATTTGTGTTTTGCAGGGCAAATCTCATCCATCAGGCAACACACCCTAGGGTAGCCTCCCTGTGGTTGGCACACACCAACCCAAAACGAGAGGGGTGACATCAATTGTGATCGTAGGATCCACCCCTAACTTAAGCCTAGTTTGATTCCCTCAATCTACAACCGACCTAAAGCCTAGGGTGTCAGATTTAGCCTTAACATGACTATTTCTGTATGGCTTAGTGCAGAAAGAAGCTGGAAGGGCTGATCTCAGACTTGATCTAGTTTAGGTGTAGCAGCTGACAAAAAAGAAGAAGAAGGAGGGGCTGCAACCCCTGTAATGGCTGTTTGGAAAGGCCTTAACCTGTGGACAGGATGCAGGGTCTATTTGTTGAAATATTGTAACTTCGAAGAATATTCTAATTATATTTGAGTTATTATTGTATAGATCAAATCACCTTTTCGGATTGATCAAGTCGGGTCTTGTATAAGATCAAATCCCCTTTTGTGGATTGGTCAAACTGTATTTGTATGGTGGTATTTGTAAAGTCGGCCCCTAGTAATTATAAAGTGGTTTTAGCCACTTCTAGGAGAAGTCGGCTCCACCAAGTGAAGAGACACAACCCTAGCGCCACCTCACAACTTATATTTATATGTGAGGATGGTGTCTCATTTACACACTCACTCACTCATCTAGTGCACATATCTTGAAGGCAGTTGCTGCTGCAGGAAGAAGTCTAACAAAGGAGAAGAGAGGTGCATGCTTGGTCTTGGTCCGTCTTTGGTGTTTTGGTCTTAGTCTTGGCATTGTATTAGTAATCTATTATTGAAGAAGTTTTGCTGGGTTTTCTCCCCCATGAGGGTTTCCCATGTTAAAATGCTACATAACTTGTGATTGTGTTTCTTTCAGTGATCCTCTTTATAATGTTGTTTTGGAAATGCATTGAATGCTCATGAAATTTGGAAATAACCTAATAACAACAGTAAAAACTTAACATGGTATCAGAGCTTGACTGAATAAAGCATTTTTCATTGTGTATCTAGACATTTTTGTTGTCGTACAAGAAAATTAGGGCTTTTTATTGAAGATGAATTTTTGACCAAAGATCACCTTGGGAAGTGTGCCCTGCCCTAGCGCATTTTTTGACAGCTTGAGCGAACTTTTTCAGTGGCTGGATTCTCTGGAAAGTCAAACCCTAGTTTTGACTAGTATCGAAAAACCAGAAAACCCGGAAACCAGAACTAGGACCAAAAGTACCAGTGCAGAATTGCGCAGGTCAAGTTTCAAGCGGTAAAACTTGGAATTTTCAGAAACGATCTGCTCCAGCAAACTCGTCTCAGTCCAACGCATCTCCTAGTATGTTCAGTTTCATTTTCTGAGCACTTTCATTTTTTGGTCATTTTCTTAGCTCCAGGTCAAGATGTCTGCAAGCACTAAGCTTGTTGACAGGTTAGAAGGTGTGGAAAATTTTCATGCCTGGAAGTACACAATTGGACTCATTCTTGAAGAGAATGACCTTGCAAAATTCATAAAAGAAAATGTACCAGAGCCCGAAGAAAATGCAGCCAAAGTGAAGTACAAGAAGGATATGATTAAGGCTAAAAGAATAATTGCAGATTCCATTAAAGATCACTTGATCCCTCAAGTGTCTTCTAAGAATACTCCAAAAGATATGTTTGATGCCCTAACCAGAATGTAAGAAGGAAGGAACATCAACCAGAAGATGAGCTTGAGAACCCAACTCAAGAATACAAAGATGGAAAAGGGAGAAACAATTCAAGACTATTTCTCTAGGGTTTCTCAATTCAAGGAACAGTTAGAGGCAATTGGAGACAACTTAGATGGAGATGAAATTGTGATGACAACTCTTAATGGTCTCACAAGACCTTGGGATGCCTTCATCCAAACTATTTGTGCAAGAAAAGAGAAACTCCAATTTGACAGTTTATGGGAAGAATGTGTTCAAGAAGCAAGAGTGGCTAATCGAGAAGCTGTTCTATTAAGAGATGAAGATCAAGCCCTAGCTGCTCATGCTAAGGGTGGAAAGGGAAAGTCTCATTTTCAAAAGGAGACTCACTTTCATAAAGAGTCTCACTCTCCAAAGAGATTTTAGAAACATCATAAGGGTCAAAGAAAGGGAAAATATTTCTTCTCCTACCAGTGTTATCATTATGATAAGATTGGACACATTTCTAAGAATTGTCCTGCCAGAAGGGAAGAATACAAGAGGAGAAATAACAAAAGACATCATGCCCATGCAACTAAAGATGATGAGCCACCCAAGAAGTTAGCTAAAGAAGAGATTGAAGAATATGTTTTGTTTTCCGCTCTCTTAGGATCTGTGACACCTAGAGAGGATACTTGGCTTATAGACAGTGGTGCCTCTAAGCACATGACAGGTCACAAGAACACTCTCTCCAACCTTATAGAGAAGGACCCCCCCATAAAGTTTAACTTGGAGATGATTATCAGTAACCAATCAAAGGAATGGGAGAAGCCACCTACAAACCTGATTTAGGAACTCCAATGAGAATGAAGGATGTACTCTACATACCAGGATACCATCATATTGAGATCAACAGAGATGTAATCAAGAGATCAAGAAAGTGCCAGCTTGAAGAAGTATATGAAGAAGAACTTGTAGCTCCCAGAGTTGCAGAACACGTAAAGGAAGTTGCAGTTACCCCTGATGATGAGATTTCGGAAGATCATGATATGATAGAATCTCAAGAACCTCCTCGTATGACTATCTATCACAAGAGAAAGCCAACGTGGGCCAAAGAACTCATTCAGGTCGCAGAAAAGTATGGTGCCCTAGAAGGAACCATGAGACAAAGCAAGAAGCCTAAGCCATTCTCCAACTATATGGCCTTGATGTGTGATCTCGTAGAGAAGGAACCTACTTGCTTTGAAGAAGCCGTTTAGAAGAAAGAATGGATGGATACTACGACAGAAGAATACCAGTCCATTATGAAGAATGATGTGTGGGAAGTAGTTCCCAAACCAAAGAACAAAGATGTGGTATCTTCCAAATGGATATACAAAATAAAACATGCAACAAATGAAAGTATTGAAAAACATAAGGAGAGATTTGTGGCTCGTGGATTTTCTCAAAAGGAAGGTATTGACTATGAAGAAACATTTGCTCTTGTAGCCAGATACACTTCTATTAGAACCATCATAGCTCTTGCAGCCAAAATGAAGTGGAAGTTGCACTAGATGGATGTGAAAACAACTTTCTGAAATGGTGTTATTGAAAAAGAAGTGTATATAGAACAACCACAAGGGTTTGAAGTTGAAGATAGAAAGACTCATGTTTGCAGGTTGAAGAAAGCTCTGTATGGGTTGAAGCAAACTCCTAGAGCTTGGTATGGCAGAATTGATAGTTTCCTGACAAGCTTGGGCTTTACCAAGAGTAAAGTTGATCCTAACCTTTACTTCAAGGTTATGAATGATGAGCCAGTTATATTGCTACTATATGTGGATGAGTTATTCTTGACATGAGAAGAAAAGCTCATCACAGATTGCAAGATGAAGCTCGCTGCAGAATTTGAGATGAAAGACCTAGGTCCGATGCATTATTTCTTAGGTCTTGAAGTTTGGCAGAGCCCAGAGAAGATCTTTCTTAACCAAGGGAAGTATGCAGTTGAAATACATAAGAGATTTAACATGTTGGAATGTAAATCCATTGCCACACCCATGGAGACGAATTTGAAGCTCCTGGTTGATACTTCGTCAGAGTTGATTGATGCTACTCTATACAGACAAATTATTGGTTCGTTGATGTATCTGATGAATACTAGGCCAAATATATACTTTGCTGTGAACACCTTGAGTCAGTATCTGGTGGAGCCTAGACGTGTTCACCTTATAGCTGCAAAGCATGTGATGAATCATGAGATACCTTAAGGGTACGTTGGATTATGGTCTCTGTTATACTGGAGATTATGACTTCAAACTGTATGGTTATACTGATTCAGATTGGGTTGGAAGTGCTTCAGACAGAAAGAGCACTTCAGGATTTTGTTTCAGTTTGGGGTTAGCCATGATTTTATGGCAAAGCAGGAAACAATCTAGTATTGCTCTCAACACCGCAGAAGCAGAGTACATTGCAACATGTTCCGCCAGTTGTGAAGCCATATGGCTTCGAAATTTGTTAACAGGTCTGTTCGATTTGGAGATGGAAGCCACCCCAATTCTATGTGATAACCAAAGTTGTATAAAGATGATGGAGAACCCAGTGTTCCATGATAAGTCGAAGCACATAGAGATCCGGTACCACTACATTCGTGATATGGTGCAGAGGGGAGCTGTAAAGCTCCAATATGTTGGCACAGATGAGCAGGTTGTAGATGTGTTGACCAAGCCTCTGTCTCATGTGAAGTTTGAGTACTTCTTAGACAAGCTTGGTGTAGTCTGAAAGGACCTCCCTTGAAAGGGGGAGTGATGTTGATGATACTATGGTATCCTGACCAACAATAGGTAGCTTCGTTAGGATTTTATATCCTAGGGGATTGATTATCCCTGGGCAGATTCCGAAGGTCTGTTAAGTACGGTCTGTCAGAGTACCTATGCATGTATATGCCAACTGTGGTCAGTAGTGGTAGCTTAGTTAGGATTTTATGTTCTAGGGAATCTTATGATTCTTGGGAAGATCTCGAAGGTTTGGTAAGGACGGTATGTCAGAGTACCACGTGTTAGCTTGTTAGGATTTTATATTCTAGGGAATCTTATGATTCCTGGGCAGATCCCGAAGCTCCAGTAAGGACGGTCTGTTAGAGTACCACAAATGTTGTTGATGCACCTGCCTCATTCTGTTGCCACTTGTTGATGATGTTGTTCTAGCTTCGTGTTGTTGATGATGACGTTCCAACTTCATGCTGTTGATGATGTTGTTGTTCCAGCTTCGTGTTATTGATGTTGTTGTTCCAACTTCGTGTTGTTGATGATGTTGTTTCAGCTTCATGCTGTTGATGATGATGTTCCAACTTCGTGTTGTTGATGATGTTGTTGTTCCAGCTTCATGATGATGATGTTACTCCAGCTCCATGCTGTAAACGATGATGATATTGATGATGATAAAAACTTCCGATGATTTATAGAGGTGCAAGTCAGTGTTCCAGATGCTGCTGATGATGCTGCCCTCTCTTTCTCTTGATGATGTTGTATTGAGTCATGTCAGTAGAATACCCTTCTCGTTAAGGGGGAGTGTTGAAATATTTTAACTTTGAAGAATATTCTAATTATATTTGAGTTATTATTGTATAGATCAAATCCCCTTTTGCGGATTGATCAAGTCGGGTCTTGTATAAGATCAAATTCCCTTTTGTGGATTGGTCAAATTGTATTTGTATGGTGGTATTTGTAAAGTCGCCCCCTAGTAATTATAAAGTGGTTTTAGCCACTTCTAGGAGAAGTCGGCTCCACCAAGTGAAGAGACACAACCCTAGCGCCACCTCACAACTTGTATTTATATGTGAGGATGGTGTCTCACTTACACACACTCACTCACTCATCTAGTGCGCATATCTTGAAGGCAGTTGCAGTTGCAGGAAGAAGTCTAACGAAGGAGAAGAGAGGCACATTCTTGGTCTTGGTCTGTCTTTGGTGTTTTGGTCTTTAGTCTTGGCATTGTATTGGCAATCTATTATTGAGGAAGTTTTGCTGGATTTTCTCCCCCCATGAGGGTTTCCCAGGATAAAATGCTGCGTACCTTGTGATTGTGTTTCTTTCAGTGGTCTTCTTTATACTGTTGTTTTGGAAATGCATTGAATGCTCATGAAATTTGGAAATAACCTAATAACAGCAGTAAAAACTTAACACTATGTAGTGGTTGTTTGGAGAGGCCGCAGTCCTAGAGACTTAGCCCACAGCCATAGAACCTCTGATGACAGCTTGGAGGAACATGACAAGCTCAAGATAGAAGGCTGGAGGTGAAAGAAGGACTAGTTAAGTCCTTACTCAACTGCAAATTTCAGAATTGTGGATGCAGAGAGACAGCCATAGCCTTAGTTGCTTGACAGTAGGTGTAAGGGAGTTGTGTGAGTCCTTGTTGGAGACCACAAGAAAGAAGAGAACAACTTGCAGGCTAGAAGAAGGGGACCGAAACCCTAGCTGATGCAAATATAGGGTTGGAAGGACTCATCCATAATCAAGGTTACATGCACGGAAACCAAGGAAGGTTTCTGTAGGTTCTTTGTAAGTATTTTGCGTCTTTTATTGGGCCATTGTACCTGGTACATGAGTCCATTGGTTATTGGTTTAAGAATAGTGATTTTGGGATATAATTTATGTGTACCTGTGTATGGTTCAATTGTTGATGTATTTTCTGCTGTGCTAAGTAGTTAGGCATCTTAGTGTGTTTTTGCTTACAGTTCAAATAGTAAAATTTGTGTATAACTTTCAAAGACATATACCAGACCTGAGGTACGGTCAAAATCTAACAAAGACCCTAATAAATCACCATCCATGCAAGCACTTAGAGCTTATAGGAAACCTGCATTGACCATACACTATGCAATCTCCAAATCCAACGGCTTTTAGCATCCTAAGAAACCCACTGTGAATTCAAAACTGGGCCTAGCACATGCCTCTAATGCAAAATGGAGTACAATGTATATGAATCATACTGAGTCAAAGGACATCCAAAACTCCACTCCCATTCACGCCATAAAGCCTTGGCATATTGATATTCATTTTAAACAGATCTTCCTATGGAAGGAGTCCAACAATCTCAAAAAAAGTGAGCTGATCGGTAGGAGACAAGGCGAACACCAATCCTTCCAAGAGTGAGAATTGACATCCCACAAGCCCCTTCAGAAAAAAATATTTTTCCTGCTGAACCTCTGTGCCTAAAAGCAAGGAAGATCATAGACACAAGTGCACTCTAGCTTTCAACTCCAAATTGGCGATTGGATTATACTATATTATAAATTTATAATATACAGGTTATATTATAATATGTAGATTAGTGTATATAGATTTTACATATAAGCCCCACAGCTTAGCTCAATTGGTAGATGCTCTTGTGCTAATTCCACTGAGGTCTGGAGATCAAACTTTCTTCAGTCCTTTGGGGTTACTGGTGGTCTATGCGGGATCCGACATTCCGGGGAAGAAGGGGAAGAGCTCTAGGAGGGCTGGCCTGGTAACAGCACCCCCATTCTTTGCCTAAGTGAATGAGGGTGGGGTGAGATTATTTCCTCATGAAAAAGGTATAGATTATACATACAAGGGAATATGCATATTAAATAAAATAATATATAGAGATATAATTCTTATAAGGGATTATGATATATTCTTGTCTATGTGTGTATATGTATGTAAGCATGTATGTATGTATGACTCTTCTTATATGTATGTATGAGTATTTTTAAAAATCCTAGATATTTTTGTTTATTTTTCTTATTTTTTGCTTTTCTTAACTTGCAATAACTTGAAAGTGTTGAGTGAGATTGCAACTGTATCAGACACTTGTTCCTGCACCCACCTGTTCTGGAAACTCATGCAACATAGTTTTTTATTTGCTCAGGAGCACAAACCCTCGTCCTCCCTCTAAAAACATAAGTAGCACCTTGTAAAAATGCCCTAAATTTGAGTATATGATAGGTAAAACTATCATAAAACGAAGTCTGATTACAGAATTCATGTACTTGTTGTTTGTTACAATTCATGAGTAGAACTGTCTATTCTATAAGATATCTCTTAAAAATGCAGTTGTGCACACTACATCCACTGCCCATCTGTCTGCTTTTGTCTTCTACACCCCAGCTTGACATCCATAATAATCTCTCTCTCTCTCTCTCTCTCTCTCTCTCTCTCTATATATATATATATATATATATATATATATAGATATTTGAACATGCTACTAACAATTCTCACCCATAATCTCAAAAAGTGTACTGATATCGGGTCACAGTGTCTGAAAGCACTTGAACAGGAGGGAGGTAGATAGTCTCAGCCAGTGAACTGATTTTTAAAGCCATATTTACCAATAAACCAAAGAATTTAGTATGGGGGTCAGTATTCAGAGTTCATTACACTATTCTTATACCTTCTTTGCCAAGGGCCTCTGCAAGTACAGGGTTTACATGCCCTCTTCTTGCCATGAAATCTCTTTATAAACATTCAAATTTCAAATCCCAAATATCAAATTCCCCAAAGGTTGCAACAATAATCTTGGTTATTGATAAATGATATTAGAAGGTGCTGTCTCTGATTTTCATGATAGCCATGTACTCATCTAATTAAAGCTTAATTAATGCAGTAAACACCTCCAAGATTATTCGTGTAGTTGTGTGACTTGCGACTAATTCAAAGGCTACAACGGAAATGCAGGTTATGATCTACGAGGTACAAAGCATGATTGACATAATTGAGTTCAGCATAATACATATGCTGTTGAGATGTTGGCTTCTAAGTAGTTTCAAACCTAATTGTGACATTCAGAATTTACAGGTTGCAGGGATATTAAGGTTTTAAACAAAAACGAAGAAAAACAGAAAGGAGTGAAGATTAGTGGTTAATAAATTGTTTTTCAAGTCAGTTGGCTCTATGTTTCTGTTGAAAATTGTCTATCAATGTGTAGGGTCATATAATACATCGATGATTGCTGATCAGTTTTTTCAGATTTCAATCTCTAATAGTCTACAACTTATGGAAAATTGGATTAGATCTATTGATAAAAGAGTATGGAAATGCAGTTACACATATGATATAAGCACATCAGCTATAATCTACATCTTTACAGAGTTGCAGAATGTGTATGCATGTTTCTAGACCTTCAATTTCAAGCATTGAGATATATCATATAACTTTAAATAGCTTTGATCCACTTCAACATAGCTATAAAATGCCATATACAAGGTCAAGTTATATCCATGTGTAAAATATTATTATGCTTATTTATTTTTGTAGATTGCATTTATTGAGCCTTCACTACTATCTTGCAAAGGGAATTGAGCAATATCTGAAATGGAAAAATAATCAAGATCGAAAATAACTTTATGCAAGTTTGGTTGCCCACTAAAACAAGTGATTTAGGCTTATTGTCTGATAGGGTTCCTGTTCTTCTAGCAGCCAGATCACCAAGAAGAGTGTAACACACCCCAGACTCACTTTTGGGCATATGTCACCAAAATTCAGACTTCGTTATTGTTGAGAAGCTCAGATAGGAACTTCCGCACAGATTCCATGTGAATGTGCAAGAAGTAGTTCGAGATATTTTCCAAATGTAATTCTATTTTCAAAAAGTGATTTTATTTTTGGAAAGTAAATTCTATTTTGTATTTCACTTTAGTTAAAAAGTGAAAGTCTTATGTTTAGCAGTTGAGTCTAGAAAGTGTATTTCATGCATGCATGACTTAGACTAGGAGTGATCTTAGAAATAGATTAGTGTTTTGGTCTCAGCGAAAACTATAAAGATAGGTCAAGATAAAGAGTTCACATACACCTGAACACTTGAGCAACTGAGTAGGTTGAGCGACAGAGAGGGAGAGAGAGTAGGCAGCCAAGAAAGAGACGTTTTGGGCAACACATAGTCCCATGCAACAGTTCTGCAGAGTTGTATGAACAATAATGTATGGATCCATACAGTTGTATGGACCATTGTTATCAGAACCGGAAACCAGACCGGACCGGTCAACCCCAAAAATTCGAAACTGGACTGGAAAAGAATCGGACAAAAAAACCGGTCGACCAAAAACTACATAAAATATTCAAAATTTGAAAAAAAACATATATATTCATGTGCATCGATACAAATCCAAACCATTTATACACAAATATGCAAAGATTCTCATTTATATAGCAAGTAAGAGTGCATATAACCAAAATAGCATCGAGTGCAATACTACAATTTCTGTTATAGTTTGATTGATTTTATTGTTAACATGTGTGTAATGAGGTTCCCATCTTTAATGGAGTGGAGGCATATTATTGTATGCTATTTGTTAGCACTTGGTAAATTGTTGGGCTGAAGAGCAACGACCTACCAAGGTAACGTAAGACTGGAAACTAGCCTTTCCAATCTAGAGAGGGCTCTCTCCGAGACCTAGTCTCTGATAGATAATAACTTTGGATTGATGGCTAGATGATCAAACTTCCCATGCCTCCCTCTATCTTCATTTCTTGCATCCCACTTTAGTACCAAATCATTCGCCTTGAAATCATCTTCTTTGGTGTGTTTGTCGAAAATTCTTTTCATTTTATCTTGGTTTAGTTGTGATTTATTGAAGACCTGTTCTCTCATTTGTTGCGCATGGACCAATTGGTTTATTCTCCTTAGCGCGTCGTTTGGTTAAGCTTCTTGCTCTTGCAGCAGTCTCCTCACTGGCAATCCTAATGAGGTGGGAAAAACTACCTCTGTACCATATACAATCTGAAACGGTGATGTGGAGATAGACTTTTTAGTGGTGATTTTGTCAGCCCATAACGCATAGATAAGCTTTTTGTGCCAAGCTTTCTTGTTTTCCTGTAGAAGCTTCTTAATAATCCTGGTGAAGCTTTTGTTAGACAATTCTGCCAATCCATTACCCTGTGGGTAATAAGTTGTGGAGTGGCCCAAAGTTATGTTATAGTCACTGCAGAATTTCTCTATCTTCTTAGACTTGAATGCCGTTGCATTGTCAGTGATGATCTTGACTGGACAACCAAATCTAGACAATATATTACTTTCTAAAAATTGAACGATGACAATATCAATAGCTTGCCTTGTGGGGACTGCTTCAATCCATTTGGTGAAGTAGTCCGTGGTCGTCTGTTAGTATTCAGCTATGCTGAGCTGAAGTTGGTGGATGAATTTCCCCTATAAAATCCAGACCCCATTGCATAAACAGTGCTTCAACAGAGATAGGTTTTAAAGGTAGGGGCTGCAACTTTCTTTTCCCATCGAAGCTCTGGCATTCATGGCAGCTGGAAACTTCCTTGTATACATCGGAAAAAATACCGGGCCAATAGAATCCCGCCCTCAATATTTTGTGCACAGTGGTTTTCCAATAATGATGCCCCCCATAGTCACCTTTGTGAAACTCTTTAATAGGATTTTTTAGTTCTTCCTCCAACAAACAATTTAGTAAGATCCCACCCGGATCTTTCCAATATAGAGAATTGTCCAGAATGCAAAACTTTGCTGCTTTCAACTTCAAGAATCTGGCTTTGGTTTTGCTCAATCCTGGAGGAGCTTGTAAGTTTCTTAATACGTAAATAACATCAACATACCAAAGGGAATCAAGGAACTTCTGGGATATATGTGGGACTGCTTCTTCTTGTGAATTTTTCGACAAATCAACAATAAAATTGATTCCCAAAACATCACAATTTGACTGCACCATTAATTTCGCGAGCCCTTGACCCTTAATCAGCTTTGTAGGCTTGATTTTGAGGTCATACTCCAACATTACTGCTATCCATTTGCCCCTTCTCCCTTCAGGATCAGGCTGAGTCAAAATATCCTTTTTAGAATTGCTAGGCACATAAGCAATGACATGGGAATGCAATATACAAGTTCTGAATTCTTTAAGGGCCTTCACCAAGGCATATGCTTGTTTTTCCATGATGTCATACCTTAGTGGGGAGTCTCTCAATGCCCTACTAAAATAAGCTATGGGCTTTTCAAAGTTTTGCTCATCCTTTTGCAACAAAACGCCAGCAATGGTGTTTTCCGAGGCAAAGGAAAATAAGATAAAATCCTTTGAAAAATTCGGGCTGGCTAACATTGGAGCTTTGGTCAGCGCCACTTTAATATCTTCAAACGACTTCCGAGCTTCAGGAGTCTATTTTATTTCATTGCCTTTCCTGAGCATATTTATGATATACTTTATGATCTCAACCAAGTTGGGAATGAACCTCCTCAAAAAATTTACTTTTCCTAGGAAAGATTGTACCTCTTTCTTGCTCCTGGGAGTGTCGATCTTCAGAATCGCTTCCACTTTGATGGGGTCTATTTTTATGCCTTATTTTGAAATGATGTGTCCAAGCAATTTTCCTTCTTGCATTCCAAAGTTCGATTTTTTTGGATTTAACGAGATGCCGAATTTTCTACATTTCTGGAAAACTTTTCTTAGATGTTTGAGATGTTGATCATCAGAATCTGAAAGCACGGTGATATCATCCAAGTAAATCACAATAAACTTATCCTTTTCATCGACAAAGGCTATGTCCATGGCCCTTTGGAAAGTCGCTCCAGCATTCATAAGCCCAAAAGAAATTTTTGCATACATGAAAGTGCCCCAAGGTGTTGTAAACATTGTCTTCTCCTGGTCATCACGGTGCACCATAATCTGGCTGTATCCAGAAAAACCGTCAAGCATTGGCATCTTCTGAGATCCCACCACCTTCTACAGGATGTAATCCATCTTAGGAAGTGGATAATTGTCTTGGAGAGACACCCTGTTTAGATTCTGAAAATCTACACATAATCTTATCTCACCACTTTTCTTCCTGACTGGCACAAGGTTAGCCACCCACTTGGAAAATCTCAAGGACACAATAATCTTGGCATCACACAGTTTCCTTACTTCTTTTTCAATCAATGGAAACAACAGAGGATTGATTCTTCTCAACTTTTTCTTGAAAGGTGTCTGATCATCCTTGATGGGAATTACATGTTGAATTACCTTAGTATCATAGACCTTCAAATCTTCATAACTCCATGCAAAGACACCATCAACGTCTTTCATAAGGCTAATGTATCTTTGTTTGATTTCTGGACTGAGTGTTTTTGACAGTCTGATGATCTTGGGATCTTATTGAGTTCCAATGTTGCAATCTTCTATACCCTCATCGTTCACAGTGATTTTAGGATATCTGGCTACATCATTGTCGTCAAAAAGCTTTTCCAATGGAACCAAGCCTTTGGGAATAATGTTATTTTTTAGATGCACTATATCTCTTCCAGCAATCTGATTTTGAAAAAGGTCATTATTGTTGAACACAACTACGTCTTCATTTACTTCACAACAACACTCATCATCAATATTTACATTAGCAAATTCATCACTCATTTGAAGGAATCTTTCTACCTGTTTGTCGTCTTCAAACACTTGCCAATATTTAATGTTATCAGGTATTGCTAGCCTATGTTTGACTTCAATTTCATAATTTTTATTAGGAAAAATTGGAATTTTGAAAACCGAAGTTGAAGTGGCCAAAGCATCTGCAATTTGATTTTGCCCCTTAGGAATCACTGATAGATTGTATTCTGAAACCTCTTCAAGGAGATCAAGCACTAAATTTCTATATGCTCTCAATCTAGGATGCTTGGACTGATATATACCCTTTACCTGGTTAATGATGAGCTCTGAATCTCCATGTACAACTATCCTTCTAGCACCCAATTCCTTTAAAGTCTTCAAACCCAAAATCAATGCCTCATATTCGGCCATATCATTGGTACAATCGAAAGCCAGCTTGTAAGAACAGAGTTTTGTACTCACCTTGGTAGGGTTAATCCACACACCAGCTCCAACCCCTTCCCTGCTAACAACTCCATCAAAACTCATATTCCACATTTCATCTGCTGCGCTGTTTTGCCAGTCTATAATTTCCTCAGTTCGATGCTCGGTTTTGTCTTTGATAGCCATGACAGTTGTTGGCTTCCCCTCTTCAAAACTCAAGTTTTTATAAAAAATAGAGGAACCAACTTCGGTATCAACAGAGTAAATAGGATGATTATTTGGTTGAGTTTTGCTACTCACCATGTACTTGAGCAACACTTCTCTGTACAACCTCTTTTCTTGGCCAAAAACAGGGATAGTAGCATACGACATGTCCATTTGCAAAGTTCCTTTCAGCTTTGTAGCCCAAGATCTAGATAACAACATGCCAAATTTCAGAGGGATGTCAACAACCATCACGTCCATGATCAGATTTTTCGATGGGATTTGAGACAATGATGCGACCAAATCTTTGATCAAACCTAAGCATTTCACCTTCCTTGAGTCAAAAGAGAAAAGATCCTTATACGGTCTTGTAATGTCTAGGCCTAACTCATCCATGACCACCTTGGGCATGAGATTATGTGATGCTCCTGAATCTAACATGGCGTTATGCAAGGTCATGTAGGCTAACAGAGAAAAGAGGAACATCATCAACATTGCCACTCTCTTCCACGCGCGGGCCAAACAAGATGGCAGGGTGATCGTCTTGTATGTTCAGGGTGTCAGGGGCTTCTCCATTCTTTAGCATTTTGATGATCTAATTCCTATATTCTCCATTCTTGATCAGCTCGTTAAATGGAACATAAATTTTGATTTTGGTCATTTTGCTTTCAAAATTAAAAGGAGACGGAGCTTTTTCTACCTCTTTGATAACCGTTTCCTTTCTTGCCTCAGGTGCTTTCGTTGGGGGTTCTTCCTTTGATTTTCCTTTCTCCATTACATCCCTTACTAAATTACCTTTTTTCGGTTGGCTTGAAGAAGGGGTATTTGTCTGAAGCTCCCTTGTAGGATTTGCCTTTGGAAGCTCTATAGGCGCCTTTTTATTTCTAAGGTTATACTGCTTCGCGTTATGCATAATAGCATTGTGGTATCCTTTCCTAAACTCTTCTGTTTCCAATGACAACATATCATCATTCTCCTGCATAAACTCGTCATTTGCATCCATAAATTGGTCACACTCTCCTTTTGTTAAGAACACTTTTGTTTCTGTATCGTCGCAACAATGCATCTGGTCTTGGATTATTTGATCAAAATCTTCGTTTGCATAGTTGTTTTGGAAAGGAGGTTTTATCTGTTGATCACCTTGATCTCTCTGATCTCTTTGCCCGATCTGTGGAACTGGAGCTCCTAAAATTTTGATTTTTGGGCTGGAAATCATTTTGATCCTTAGCGTCAGGCTTGTTTTCCATGAACATCCTTTCCATGAGTCTTTCCATAGTCTTCATCATCAAGTCAAATTTCTCGTCTAATGATCGAGACGTAGAGGGCTGTGTTTCCCCTTGGACCTTCTTCACACTTTTATCAAGATTATGTTTGATCTTCCATGATGCCATCAGATTTACTTCTACTTCAATTGCGTCGCTCATCATATCATCTATTGTATTAGATCTTCTTTCTCTTAATAGCAAGGCAAAGTCACTGTCACAAGAATCAACATATCGAAGTTGGGCAACTCCGAGAGGAGGTTTGACTTCTGTGGGAATTGAATTATAGACTTTCATGAATCTGGTCGAGAACTCTTGCACTCTTTTGTTTGGTGATCTTTTTATATTATTGTACTGAGTTAGTAGCTGAAGAGGATTCTTTTTATCACACCACCTGGCAAGAAAAAGTGTTTCAAAAACTGCAAAATCAGGGATACTCGCTACTAGAAGAGCTTTGAACCATTTTCTAACCTCCCTTGAGAAACTCTGCGCAAATAATCTCGTTTTTGCATCCTCATAATCTACCTCTTCTAGGCCGACAAAGTCATTAAACCAATCTAAGTGTTTTTGAGTTGAAGCATTCCCTTCAACGTCGTATAATTTAATTCTCTGATTATAATTCTGAGGCAAATCATGTAATTGGGCCAGCAAGGTGAGAGGGGCGAATTTGGCGGCCATGACTCTAAGAGTAATTTGAACTGGCTGGATAGTCTGGGTGGGAATTACAACAGTTTGCGGGGGGTTGGTTGGCGTCAAAGATTGGGATTTTTTCTCAACGAAAATGATTTCATTCAAATAGGATTTTGATTGGGACCTGAACAGGGTTTATTCAAATAGTAAATCGAAGTCAAGCTCGTCAATGCTTTTTACCCCGTCTTTAGGCAAAGATAGGTTCTTGTCTAGGTAACATATTGGGTCTGTTATCCTTTCCTTTCTTTTGTGCAGGAGTTTTTCAGGATCAAACACAGATGTTGTAGGCTCTGAATCAGGGTTCACTCTACTGTAAACTTTATTAGGAGCTGGGATTCCTGATTCAGACTATTCTACGCTACTAATCTTTTTCAATGAAGTCGCCATGGTAAAATAAGTTTAAGCCAATATAGGTGTCTGATTCACTGTTACCCACAGGAATCAAATCTACAGCTTTAGTCGTTTTTCCCAGGGAAAGTTTTCAAATCTGTCCCCGACAACGACGCCAAGATCTTAGCACTTGGTAAATTGTTGGGCTAAAGAGCAAGGACCTACCAAAGTAACCTACAAACCGACTTTAAGACTGGAAACTAGCCTTTTCAATCTAGAGAGGGCTCTCTCTGAGACTTAGTCTCTGATAGATAATAACTTTCGATTGATGGCTAGATTTATATGCTTGAGAAAGTGTTTTCTAGTTTCGTTGGCTAGGAAATATAGTACTTTGGGCCATGGAGTCAACCCCCTGAAAACGAGAGAAATCAATGATTGGTAAGGGAAGCTTTGAGACGATAAAGGCTAAATAGGAAATGGTCTTTCAGTTTTAATGTCATTGTGTATGGAGGAAGAAAGGAGAGACATAAAGCAAATTAGAGCACCATTAAAGATGAATTCTAACTTAGAAGAAAAACACAGAGTTTAAATGGTTGAGTCTAAAGCACCGCGCGATGAATTTTAAACCCCTTAAATATTTTCAATTTAAACAAATGAAACAGACGTGAATTTGCAGGAAACAGGAAGTACATATGAAGATAGGATCACAATACATCTAACCACAACCATTAGAATCTTTTCGTCAAAGCTTCAGGACCTTTGCATTATATTCCCATTAGATTCAAAAAATTACATCAAGAGTCCTTTGTCTACACTGCTTTGCCGCACGAACTATGAATCATCTAGGACTAACTCTAACTGCAAAAATCACGGTGCTAACACTATTCATACCTCTATCTCTTTTGATCACATGCACATATCATGGTAAATAGAGTGCATGTCGGAATAAAAGCTTAATGATAATTTCTATGTTAGTGTGAATGATTGGTGTGCCAATAGACACACCTATTACTGTGTCAGGTATTGTATAAATAGGAGTAGATCCCCATGGTGGATCTAACTCACTTCACTTGTCATCTCATGATTTCAGACCTACTTGTACGGCTGAAGTGCACACATATCTTAGGCGCAAGTTTCTAGGTCAAGGAGCACCCTCTTGTGTGCTCTAGGGTTTATGGTGTGGGGGATCTTCTCTTGACTCTATAGCAAAGGATTGCTGGGTTTTTCCCTTGATTGAGAAGGGTTTTCCCAGGATAAACTCTTGTGTTCTTGTGCATGGTTATTCTTCTTGTGATCTTGGTTACTGCAACACTTGTGTATGGTATTGCTGCATTGTTTATGGTTCACGTACATGCTAAATTGAAATAAAGCACATGTGCATGAGCTAAGCATTAAAATTCAACATGGTATCAGAGCCAAGTTCCTGAAGAACCATTGCACAAACCATTGAAAAGCCAACCATCACCTTCTTGTTGCAATTGCAAAAATGATCCTCCTTATTTTGCCAGTTTCAACACCTTCCACTGGAATGTTGGGGCTAATTTTTGCATAGGAGTGTACGACCTCCTTCAACGCACCTCTTGCAACTCTCAGATTGCAAATCGAAGAATTTTTGATTTTTGGCCCCTAGGGTTTCTGCAGAATTTCAGCCTCTAGGGTTTCTGTAGCTCATTGAAGGATCTTTGCAGCTCACCAGGGTTCCTCTGACTTTCCAAAGCTTATTGTTGGCAGTCATAAGTTCAACGAAACTTAAAGTTGCTAGACTAGCCTAGCCGTTAGGGTTTGTGAAGAATCTGTAAACCATGAGGAACAAAACTTTGGTGGAAGATAGGCTTGATGGATTAAGCAACTTCAGTTCTTGGAAATCAAGACTACAAATCACTCTGGAAGAGGATGACCTATTGAGTTTGATAGAAAAGACTCTACTAGAATCAACTACCGATGAAGAAAATCAGCTACCGATGAAGAGAAGGATGATTGGAAGGCAAATGACGTCAAAAGCAAGGAAGATAATCGTCTATTCAATGAGAGATCATCTACTTCCACGTATTGCTACCTTGAAAACAACTTATGAAATGTATGATGCATTAAAGAAGATGTTTGAGAGCAACAACACAAACAAAGCTCTTACATTGAAGCATCAACTTCAAAATATCAAGATGGCTAAAGATGACACCATTGCCACCTTCTTCATGAGGATCTTAGAGATCAGAGATCAGCTAGGTGCCATTGGAGAAACCATAATAGACAGAGAACTTGTCATGACTACTCTCAATGCTCTTCCAAGACATTGGGAACCATTTCTTCAAAGTATCAGTGGAAGAGATGATCTACCTGAGTTTGATCGTCTATGGACAAACTGCACCCAGGAAGAAACCAAACTTATAGCCAGAGGAGTGCAAGACTCTCATCATGATGACAATCAAGCTCCTGCTTCTCATACAAAGAGAGGAACAAGAAATAGAAGAAGTTTCAGCAAAGCATTCAAAGACAAGAAAACTTCAGCAACTCCAAGTCATGAACAAAGAAAAGACATATCAAGGATTCAATGTTTCAGATGTGACAAGTATGGACACATTGCGAGAAATTGTCCTACTAGAAAGAAAGGAAGACAACTTGCATCCACTGCCGATGTTGACCCAGAACCACATCAGAGAGATGAAGACACAAAAGATGAGGCATTCTTCTTCATATCAACAATCTCAGGTACGGTTCCTACAAAGAGTGACATTTGGTTAATTGACAGTGGTGCTTCCAGACACATGATTGGATACAAAGAACATCTTACAGACCTTGTTGAGAAAGAGTCTCGTCTACATGTTGTACTTGGAGATAATGTCACATATACTGTGAAAGGAGTTGGAACTTCTACATTCCAACTAGATTTTGACATATCACTTCAGTTGAGTGAGGTACTATATGTACCTGGGATGAAAATGAACCTTGTCTCTGTTTCTGCCTTAGAGGATAAAGGTTACAAGGTTACCTTCTCTGAAGGAAAAGTTCTTGCATGGCACAAGAACTCACACATGGATTCTGCCCGAGTGATTGGTGTTCGAGAAAACAATTTGTATAGATTGACTGTCCAACCAGTCTAGGCCCTGTTACATGATACTATAAGTTTGAGCGAGCTATGGCATAGGAGACTTGCTCATTTACATTATAGAGCCCTTCCTGCTCTAGGGAAGATGGTAACAGGCCTTCCAGAGATACATGTTCAACATAATGACGTTTGCATAGGTTGTGCTCTTAGCAAGAATGTCAAGGGGTCCTTCTTGAGCAGTGACAACAGATCCAAGGGGATCTTGGACTTGATACATTCAGATGTTTGTGGACCCATGACTATTGCTTCCTTGAACAAATATTTGTACTATGTGCTCTTCATCGATGATCACTCTCGGAAGACGTGGATTTACTTGAAGACCAAGGATGGAGTTTTTGCGAGATTTCAAGAGTTTAAAGCTCAGGTTGAGAACCTGATCGGGAGGAGGATCAAGGTGTTGAGATCAAATAATGGAAGAGAGTACACCTTGTAGAAATTCTGAGGTCCTATGAGGCTGCCATCTAAGGTTTGTCCTTGACCTTAGTATGGCTCTAAGTTTCAATTGTATGGCTGTCTTCTTTTACTTTTTTAGGACAGCAAACAATCATCCCACTTTTTGCTCAATGTTTTATAGGTTAAGTGCTCTTTTAAGGTGCCCTTGCAAGTGTTTTCTTATCTCAATGTTAGCACATGCAATATAACTTAAAACACATAACACTACCTCTAGA
>SNQJ01S0002156.1:220211-237150 GCA_010110895.2 Picea sitchensis | reverse complement strand
GATAATTTATTTCATGTGTTTCAGTCAAGATTTCATTTCGAAATTTTATGCATATTAATGTTTGCAAATTACATTAATACTGGGAAAGGGCATTAAACATTTTGGAGTGATAAGAAGAAACTGAAACCGGGGTTGGGATAAATTGCAGGGTGAGAAAACACTGTTAAAATCAACAACAACAATGAATAAAGAGTATCGTTCTTTAATGGCAAACAATACTTGGGATCTTGTACCTCTTCCAAAAGGAAGAAAACTTGTCAGATGTAAATGAGTCTATAGAATTAAGTATGCATCAGATGGAAGTGTTGACAGACACAAGGCTTGGTTAGTTGCCAAAGGATTTTTCCAAGTTGAAGGAATTGACTATAATGAAACCTTTGCCCCTGTAGCCAAAATGAATTCCATACGCCTTGTTCTTGCCCTTGCTGCCTCACATAAATGGGAGGTCCTTCAGATGGATGTTAAATTTGCCTTCTTGCATGGAGATTTGCAAGAAGAAATCTACATGGAACAACCTCCTGGATATGTCCAAAATGACTCCAGCCTTGTTTGTCGCCTTAAGAAATCTCTTTATGGTCTTAAGCAAGCTCCCCAAGCTTGGTATGCCAAAATGGAAAACTTTCTTATTGACACCGGATTCTCTAGATGCCATTATGATCCTAATGTCTATACCAAGAAAGTAGGAAGCCATCTCATCATCATTGTCCTTTATGTTGATGACTTTATCCTTACTGGTAGTGACCCAAAACTTTTAAACCATGTGAAAACCAGCCTTAAGAAGGAATTTGAAATGACAGACTTAGGCTTTTTGCACTATTTCCTTGGCCTCCAAGTTTTGCAAACCAATGAAGGAATTATTCTTTCCCAGTCTAAGTATGCTTGTGACCTTCTTCGTCGCTTTCACATGGACGATTGTAAACCATCCCCTTCTCCCTTCCAGTCTGGAGTCAAGCTTACTGCCACCTGTACTTCTCCCGAAGTTGATGCCACTCTGTATTGTCAATTAGTTGGTAGCCTCTTATACTTGACTCATACTTGTCCTGATCTTTCCTTTGCTATTGGTCTTGTTACCCGGTATATGCAAATACCCCATGAAAGCCAATGGAAAGAAGCTAAAAGGATACTTCGCTATGCCCATGGTACGGTTCAGTTCGGGATACATTACAGCTCAGGGGGGACTCCTTTATTGGTTGGTTTCACTGATTTAGATTGGGCTGACGACCCTGATGATCGAAAGTCTATTGCAGGTTATGTTTTCAGCCTTGGTTCAAGACCTATCACTTGGGCCTGTAAAAAAATACAGGCTATTTCACATTCTTCAGCAGAAGCAGAGTACCGAGCAACGGTAAATGTAAGTAAGGAAGCCTTGTGGCTTCAAAAAATCCTTTCAGAGTTTGGATTCCAGCAACAACATCCGACCAGCCTTTTGTGCGACAATTAGAGTGCCATCAAGCTCGCCAAAGACCTAGTTCAACATCAGCACAACAAACACATCGAGCTACACATGCACTTCATCAGAAGGCTCATTCATGATCAAGTTATTGAAGTGCTCTTTTGCCCTACAAAAGATCAAGTTGCAGACATTTTCACAAAGTCTCTTACAGAAGCGAAGTTTTCCAAACTTTGATCTATGTTAGGAGTTCATGAAGTTGTCATCAAGGGGGCATAGGCTCTAATGCCTCCTTCCTTCTCCTATTGTATCAATATTGTAAATCCTTCAATCCTATCCCAAGTTGTTCTTAAGGGGAGATGTTAGGATATTTAGACACTTAGGAGTTAGTTAAGATCTACTTGGTCTAATGTGTCGTTAGGTAAAAGTGTGTTTCTTTAGTATGCATTAGTATGCATTTGTAGTTAGGAAGTCCGACATTCACGATATGTTCTTGACATAGAGCGATCTGACAGTTCATATTCTCCTCGATCTTAACAACCATTGATCCATGGATTAACACCTGATTGGTCCATGATCTCTATTTAAACTTTAAAGAGCATGGAGGGTCATTTGCCGATGATTGATTGTGAGAAAATCTCTCGTAAAATCTCTCTGTAATCTTTTTCTTTTGCATTAATAAACTGCTCCAAGTGGCCGTGTTGGTTGGGGCTGTGGATGTTTCCCCGTAGGGGTTTTACCACGTCAAAACATCGGTGTGTTGATCTTTGATCTGGTTGTGTGAGTGGTTACTGAAGGTGTTCGTCCTTTGTTGGAATACCTGTGTTGTCCAACAATACTTCTGTGGACTCAGTTGAGTTAATCTGTTGAGAGTGACGTCCCTGTGGATGAGCACAGGTGGACGTGTCCCTAGTGGTTGAGCACTAGAGGATGTGTGGATCCCTTGCTATATTGTCCGAGAGTAAGATTTGTTGTAACCCTAATTTGTATTGTGAAAGGGTACAAGTCGGCCCCACCATGTAAAAGATAATTAATATTGTGTAAAGATTAATTATATAATTGAGTTATAGAAGTCAGCCCTATTGTGCCAATAGACACCTATTGCTGTGTCAGGACTTGTATAAATAGGAGTAGATCCCCATTGTGGATCTAACTCACTTCACTTGTCATTTCATGATTTTAGACCTACTTGTACGGCTGAAGTGCGCACTTATCTTAGGTGCAAGTTTCTAGGTCAAGGAGCACCCTCTTTTGTGCTCTAGGGTTTATGGTGTGAGGGATCTTCTCTTGACTCTATAGCAAAATATTACTGGGTTTGTCCCTTGATTGTGAAGGGTTTTCCCAGGATAAACTCTTGTGTTCTTGTGCATGGTAATTCTTCTTGTGATCTTGGTTACTGCAACACTTGTGTATGGTATTGCTACATTGTTTATGGTTCAGGTACATGCTAAATTGAAATAAAGCACATGTGCATGAGCTAAGCATTAAAATTCAACATGGACAGAGTTGAATCGACGTCTATATGGACATGTTGCATAGCTGTACTTTTCCAATAGGTTGTTTTGCTCAGTTTGAGGTGTTTTTTTGGTATTCGTGCCGTGGTGTTTTTTTGGCAGCTTATTTAGGTTTCCTTGTAAGTTTTTTGAAGGAATGAAAAGCTAGTTTTGAAGGAATAATTACCTGTGTTGTGTGAAATTAATTTTTATGCTTCCGCTATTTGATTTCCAAATATTGTATGATTAATGCTTTGGTCTGAAATTTATTTCTACAATAATTAAATTCAACAATCTACTGGTTTGATTGAGACCATAAGGACTTCAGTCACCTAGGGCTTGGGAATTTTCACATGGTATTAAAGCTTATTTATTTGATTGAGATTCTCTAGGATTTGCAACAGTAAATCCACTGTAGGGAAGAAGGACCAGTAGGTTGATGATTTCAAAGTTTCATTTTCAGATTTGGGAGTTTGTGCAGTGGATCTCAGAGATGGCATCAACTAGCCTCAGGTTTGAGGATAAATTGGATGGTGCCTCAAATTTCTTATCATGGAAAATGAGGGTTACACTCTTATTAGAAGAGAATGATCTTTGGGATATTGTCAAAACGTTCCTACTCTGCCTACAGATCCACAAGAGTTCGTTGCTCACAACAAGAGGGTAGTGAAGACCAAGTGGACGATCTTGGATGCCATAAAGGATCATTTGATCCCTCTTGTATTCGAGAAGAAGACAACAGAGGAGATGTTTCATGCCCAGGTTAGTCTCTATCAGAAGTAAGAGCATAAACAAAAAGATGATATTGTGGAACAAACTCAGATCCATAGTGATGACTAGATCAAACACAATCACCAATGACCTTATGAAGACCACATAGATTTGTGATCAACTTGCAACACTTGGGAAGAAGGTTGAAGATGCAGAGCCAATGAACACGGCATTGAATAGTTTCATAGCTTCATGGGAACTGTTACTGACCAAACTAGCAGCCCGTTAAGGTCCTCAGGTTGATAGGGCAGTACCACAAAGGTAGGTGTCCAAATGTCACCACAACACCTGCGCGTTCCCTGTTTGTGCCAAACTCCTATACTAATGGACTTTGGGAGGCTTTCCTGAATAACACCTCACCACAAGGATCAATAAACCAGTGCCTATGAAAAACATTATATGAATTCCTATCTATGACCTAGAGCCTTGGATCTGCAACAAAAGATGATTTCCATCAGGTTGGAAATCACTCTTGTAGATCTAATGTTCAAATCCCTTAAGGTCAAAAGTTAAAACACAAGAACAAATTCCGACTAACAAGAGAAATTGTTGGGGCTGAGATTTGGCTTATATAACCAGAAATAAAGGATGATATCTTAATAAAAACAATCCTGGAAATGACATAACGGGTTCATGGGATGTTTTAACTTACCAAAGCACCCTTTATGAGAGAGAAAATGGAAGTAGAACTGTTATAAGTTGTTTGTAATAATGCAGATCTGCACACTTTCTCAACTAAAACCCTTGTAAAATACAATGTTAGAAGCACACATTCCAAGGAAAATCTTATCTTTGGGGTAGAGAAATTCTCTAAAGCAAATTCCCCAATAGATCTACTAGCTTGTAAGATAAAAATTGAAATGCAAAGCTAGGGTAAGATTTTTTTTGTGTTTTTATATTTTATAAAAGAAAAAACAAAAGGAGATTTTAGATTTTGAATAAAATGGTTGAAGAAGGTGAGTTTTTTTACCTTTTTACCTTCGATTACCTCTTGGTATCAGAGATTGCGACCCAACAAGTCTTAGATCAGCCTTGGTAAATTCCTAGTGATTGGGCTTGGAGTCGAAGGACTAATCGTCCCCAATACTAGAAATTGAAGATGTATTACTTCTAGAGGCTTGCTAGGAAATCTCCTTAGGATGGTTCCCAAACCAACCAATCAACTTTGGCCAAAGTGAGAACTGACCACTGGTTGAAGCTACTTTCAAAGAAGTTGGTCCAACAACTTGGGTTTGAGCCACTAAGAACCAAAAGAGAAAAGAAAGAGAAGAGAAATCTTGTTCCCTTCTTCCAAGTGACTATGTAGCCCCTCAAATGGATTGAATGGTGAGTTCTTGCAAATGCCTAATAGTAATCCCCAATAAAGCACAATGAACCATAGCTAGGACATACACGCATTAAAGAAAATCAATTCACGGTGACACAAGAAGTTCAGTATGATGGCATTATGATCTCACAAAACTTCAATAACATGAATGAGAGGAGGGGCTAGCCTTATATAGATTTCTTTGTAATGGCCAATTTTTCCCTCCCTTATTTAAATAATAGTTTTGGTTTGTCATCTACATGTTGGAGACTAAACCATTTTACCTCAAATAATATTTTAAACATTTAAAAATACCCACAAGGGGTTTGACTTAACCAATAGAGGCAACGTTCCATTTTCTTGACTCCAATGGTTAGTGAAGGTACGATTTAATTTAATTGATGGTTGTAACAGTTTTGTGAAGGGCCACTTCAATCGATGGTTGATTTAATTAATCTGTAGTGGCCATGAGAAAAATGGGCCGATTTGTTTATTTGTGGATTGATTTCATTAAATGCTTAACAACAATGGATATTTGACCCCACGACTCATCGTGTATGCTGGCCCAATGGCTTAATTACTTTATGCTAGCGGATTTGATGGAGTGAGGGCCACGGTTTAGTTAATTGGGGTATGGCTTGGTGTGACTTGCCTTGGCAGAACTTAACTTTCCAATCCCAATGTCTCAATCGCCTTTGACCCAACGTTCTCATTTGTTCAATGGATAAAGGCGACTTTCTTTATGTGTATGGCCACTCCTTTTTAATGCCCACGGACTTGGAGAAATAACCATGGTTACCAATGTTAGGTCGTTTGGCTTTAAACGGGTAGTTTAGGGGTGCCTTCTTCATGATTAAAAGGGCGATGACTCACTATAATATGGTCGCTGCTCTTTAATGCATGAGAGGTGCGCCCCTTTTACATATTCGATGAGTCTCCAAACCTTTATTTACCCAAAGCCCCTTTTTAATGAATTTCACTTTTATGATTTTTTTCACCAAGGCTCACGTGAATAAGGGGGTGCCTCCCTTTCTTTAAAACATCTTTTCTTTGACATGGATAAAGGGGTGCCCACCTTATTTAAAATATAAAATGATTTTCTTTTTTAATAACTTACGAACATAACCTTTAATATGCTCCTTTATCTCAATTTTGCCAAATCCACGTACAAACCTCGTATTGAAATTTTTTTGGCACACGGGTTTTGGCTGGGACATGATTTGCTTCACCTTTGATATTTGATTCATTTCTGCATGTCATGGGATGACCCTCTTTTTGCCACGTTTACTCATAAATATGTCCACAGGACCCATCGACAACTGATTTTTTTATTGTAACCCAACACTTTTCCAAAACTTCAACGTGGTATATCAAATATGCATGATGACGGTCAATTTGAACCCTTGTTGTATTTTCGGCCACAGGATCCCTTGCATTAGGATTCGTGCACTGCTTTGAAAAATGTGAGATATTGAGAAGTTTGTGAGACTACCATGTTGAGAACTGAAAATGATAAATGCACCATGGCCAAGGGATGCATACAGACTCTATAGGACAATGACCATGTGGGTAATGACATAGGTGCGCATGACCATGGGCAAACAAGCCCTACAATATGCGATCACCCCTACAATAGAAATGGTTCTATGAAACCATGTGTCCCAATAGGTCCACCTCAAGTCCTCCAATCCTATCCAGGATGAAAGGAAGTGAGGGAGGAGTCTAGAAACAATGATCATGGCCAACTACAAAGTCTAATAGTCCATAATACATAATCCTCCACACAACCTACAAGGCTTTGACTTGCATCGTTGGGCTTACAATTGTGGAGCTAGATGAAAAAATGTAGGGTACCCCCTGGAGAGGTAACAGTTGGCTCCAATTGCGGGACACATGCTCTTCTCGGTAGTATGTGAGAACCCTAGAATCTTTCACCTGTAAACTTGAAACAATCTCACACAAAACATCAAATGATACGAAAGGGAGTAGGACACGAAGTCTTATACCCTCCAAGAAAACAAAAATAAACCAAAACAAAATACATCTAATTTAGGAAATGAAATAATGATACTCAGCTGAAAGTAAATTATATAATCAAAATTTGAAAGGAAATAGCGACAAAATGAAAAGCATCTAAACTTAACTAAACTAATGTTCTTAATATAGATCTTATTCATCCCTACCTACTTTAATCAAGGAAATAAAACATGTTAAGTAAAATCATATAACCAATGCAACCAACATATAAACTCATTATTACCTTGGGTTTTACCTTTGTGTTTGGTTGCTAAGCAGAAGAGTGAAACATCAAACCTGCAATAAGCATATGTTGGTAACTCTTTCATGATTCTGAAAGATTCTGCAATGGGATAAGGATCATCATGCAAAAGAGTTGCACCAAAATGTCATAAAGCCCTTGTAATGCTACCTGCTTCTTATCCCCAACTCAACAAGTGTTGATATTATGGTAGCTTCAGGAGGTATCAACCTCCATTGTGACCTTTGACAAGATTAGAATATTCCGGAAGAAAGAAAAGAAGTGAACGTAACCCTAGAAGAGATGTCGGCTGAAAGAGATAATTAATATGAATTAATTAGTACCCAGAATAAGAAGTCGGCCCAGGTAGTCTGCTAGGATTAATATAAATACAGGGCTCGAGTTCTCATTTGTACACACTTCTCAGAATTGCAGAGAAGCACTTGTGTGCACTGCAGTCTGGCAGTCTTGTGCACAAGTTCTGGAGAAGGTGCTACTGCCAGTTTTGAAGCCTATTGCTTCTAGCCTTTTGGGTTGGACTCTCTGATCAACTTTGGTTATTTCTTGCTTGGTGCATTAGCCTTGCTTGGCTATTGGATTGCTACCAGGATTCTTCTCTTTGTTAAGGTCAAGGCGCTCGGAAGGTGGCTTCGGCCTATGGTTGGGTGACAATAGTGATATTGTCTATGGTAAAACGAGCACATTCTAACAGGTTATGGGCCCACACCTCCTTCATTCAGTCTAACTGTTGGAAGGAAGCATAGCCATTAGGATACTAAGCTCGCCGAAGAACTGCCGCTAGGGTTACTAGCAGGAGCAACTTCCAAGACACTGTCGCTAGGGTTACTAGCAGGAGCAGTTGCAGAAACCCTAAAATCCCGATCCAACACCTTGTGATGGAACATCTCGTTCAAGAAGAAGGTATTCAAGTGCGCCTTAGTCCAACGCATCTCTTGGCACTCTCAAAAGTTGAAGTTTTGGATCAAGGCATGACCAATCACCAGTCAACCGAAGTTATGAGTGAAAAGACTAGTCATCTACACTACTCAACACTCACAGGAACGATTGAAGGCGACATGTGGATAATTGATAGTGGAGCTTCTAGGCATATGACGGGAGATCAAGCCAGACTCTCAAATCTAAATGAGAAGAAGACATCGTACAAGGTAGAGCTTGGAGACAAAAGCACTTACCCAGTCGAAGGATTTGGACAAGTCTCCGTCAAGTTGAAAACATGTAACAATGTTTATTTGAGCAATGTCTTATATGTTCCTGGTTTAAAAAAGAATCTTGTATCCATATCCTGTCTAGAAGACAAAGGAAACATAATAGCTTTCGTAGATGGAAAAGTGTTATCTTGGCATAAAGACTCCAGCATAGAGAATGATATGGTTATTGGAACCCGTAAAAGAAATCTATATAGACTACTAGAACAAAATGAAGAAGCTCTTGTACATGATGAAGTCAATCCCAATGAACTTTGGCACAGAAGGTACGCTCATATTAACTATCAAGCATTACCTTTTCTCAAAAAGATGGTTGAAGGAATACCAGATTTACAGTCCACACATGAAGGAATTTGCAAAGGATGTGCTCTTGGAAAGAATATCAAGAAACCATTCCCAAGCAACAACAATAGATCTAAGGAGATTCTAGATCTAATACACTCAGATGTTTGCGGTCCGATGCCAGTCAAATCTCTAGGAGGTTCTCTTTACTACATAATCTTCATAGATGATTATTCAAGAAAGACTTGGTTATATATTTTGAAGACCAAGGACGAAGTATTCAACAAGTTTTAAGAATTCAAAGCAGAGATAGAGAACCTCACGAACAAGAAAATCAAGACCTTAAGAACAGATAATGGAGGAGAATACACATCAAAGGAATTCGTTGCATTCTGTAAATCAGCAGGGATTAGGAGGGAGCTGACTGTTCGTCATAATCCTCAACAAAATGGTGTAGCAGAAAGGAAGAACAGATCTATTGAAGAAACCGTGAAGGCACTACTAAACGATCAAGGTTTATCTATGTTCTTATGGGGAGAAGTAGCCATAACAACAATATATGTTCAGAACAGAAGTCCTCACCGCATATTGAAGGACATGACTTCAAAAGAAGCCTTCTTAGGTAAGAAACCTAATGTGGAAAACCTAAGAATCTTTGGATGCCCTATTTACTCTCACATTCCCAAGGACAAAAGGAATAAATTAGAACCCTCAGGAAAGAAGGGCATATTCGTGGGATATAGCGAATCATCCAAAGCTAATAGAATCTATATCCTAGAACAACATAAGATTGAAGTCAGCAGAGACGTGACCTTCAATGAAAAGATGGCTTTCAAGAAATCCGTAGAAGAAACTATAGAAGAAGAAGAGTATGAAGATCCTATTGAAGAAGGCACAAAAAACCAGAATGACGAAAAGGAACAACTTGATCATCCGATGCAACCATGTGAGACCATTGATGCAGACACCGTACCTAAGACCAAGAAACGACCAGCTTGGCTTGAAGCTACCTTACAAGAAGCAGAAAGACTCAAGGCGCTAGATGGGACCTTCGGAAAAAGTAAGAAGCCCAAAAGATTCTCAAGCTATGCAACATATATGACAAAGCTTCTAGATGAAGAACCTATCATGTTTGAAGAGGCAGTTCAGAAGAAACAATAGAAAGAAGCTATGACGGAAGAACACCATTCCATCATGAAAAATGATGTATGGGAAATTGTGCCTAGACCTAAGGAAAAATCAGTAGTAACTTCAAAATGGGTATATAAGATCAAACATGCAGCAGACAGAAGCATGGATAAATATAAAGCAAGGTTCATAGCTAGAGGGTTCTCCCAGAAGGAGGGAGAAGACTATGAAGAAACATTTTCTTCGGTTGCTAGATATACTTCCATTAGAGCTATCATATCTCTTGTCGCTTCAATGGGATGGAGTTTACATCAGATGGATGTAAAAACAACTTTCCTCAATGGAGCAATCGAAGAAGAAGTATATATTGAACAACCTTAAGGGTTTGAAGTACATTCCAGAGACACTCATGTTTGCATACTAAAGAAAGCCTTATATGGACTCAAGCAAGCTCTAAGAGCTTGGTATGCCAGAATAGACAACTACCTAACGAGACTTGGTTTCTCCAAAAGTCATGCAGATCCAAACCTTTACTACAAAGTTGTGAACAATGCACCTTTGATTCTACTACTATATGTTGATGATCTATTCTTAACATGTGAAGAGTCTCTCATCATCCAATGCAAAAAGGAACTAGCTTCTGAGTTTGATATGAAAGATTTTGGTCTCATGCATTATTACTTGGGACTAGAAGTATGGCAAAAGCGTGGTGAAGTATTCCTTGGACAAGGAAAGTATGCAATAAATATTCTTCAGAAGTTTGGATTGATGGATTGCAAATCCATGGATACTCCTATGACTACAGATATAAGAAAAGTAAGAGATTCAGATTCTGATCTAGTAGGTCCATCACTATATCGACAATTGATTGGGTCATTGATGTATTTGGTAAATACTCGACCAGACATTTGCTTTGCCATGAACACACTAAGCCAGTTCCAGGTGGAACCTAGACATGAGCATTGGATAGCTGCAAAGCATGTTCTAAGATATATTCGTGGGACAATAAACTATGGCTTAAGATATACCGAATCCAGTGATATACAACTTCATGGATTCACAGATTCAGATTGGGCAGGAAGTGTAGAAGACAAAAAGAGTACTTTAGGGATGTGTTTCAGCTTGTGCTCCGCTATGATATCATGGGGCAGCAGGAAACAAAATTCTGTCACACTCAGCACAACAGAAGCAGAATATATCGCAGCATATGAGGCATGTATAGAAGCAATATGGCTAAGAAAGCTAATCTCCGATTTATTTGATCAGGTTCCAGATTCGATCATAATACACTGTGACAATCAGAGTTGTATAAGGCTATCAAAACACCCAGTGTTACATGAACGGTCGAAACGTATTGAGATCAAATACTACTTTATTCGAGATAAAGTCCAGGAAGGAGAAGTAAAGCTCCAGTATATCCCCACAGATGAGCAGACAACATATATCCCGACAAAGCCTCTGTCCAAAATAAAGTTTGCATATTTCCGAGACAGATTGGGGATCTGGAAATAAGTCCCTTAGCTGAAAGGGAAGAAATGACTCTCCAGGTTGGGAGGGAGCATTGACATATCATTGAATTAAGGATAGTCATTTTCAAGTTTTGAAAAATGGTCCAGCTTGGGCAACTCCTTTCCAATTCGGAAAGTGATTTGAGATTTATGATGGACAAACATTTTTCCAGTTCGGAAAATGGTCCAGATTGAACGATCATTTTCTTGATGAAAATGGTTCGATGGGATTGCTGATGTACCATAGACAACGATTTCCCATTGTGGTTAACATGGGGAATGGTCTAGGGAAGTCTCTATTCTTGAGGGTTACTCAAGAAGACTGGCCCGCCTCGCTGGACAGTCATTCTTTCGAAGCTCACAGTTGTGGGCAGTTTCGAAGAATGGTCCGTTTTGTAGGTTGGAGCAGGACAGTCATTACTTAGGGCAAATTCATTCTCTCCAGGTTGCACTTTGTTTAGTGCCGGAGGAATGGCCCAGGGTGGGGAATGGTCCAGGTTCAACAATTAGGGACAGACATTCCCTAGGGCAGACTCATTATCTCCAGGTTGCACTTTGTTTAGTGTCGGAAGAATGGCCCAGGGTGGGGAATGGTCCAGGCTCAGAAATCAAGACAGTTATTCTTCCTTGCTTGAGAAGAATGGTCCAGATAGCCAATCATTGATGTTCTACTTTGAGGGCAGATGCTCTTTCAGATCTCACAGTTGTGAGTGAAAGAATGGCCTAGATGATTCGGTTTATATTATAACAATATTTTCTGTGCAGGTTGATATCAGATGATTGTTATGGAGACAATAGAGATATGCTATTGTGGTGGATATGTTCCACTGTCTGTGACTATGTGTCACGATTTGAGTAGTTGTGTACTACTATGGATAAACACAGTTGTGTTCTATTAGTTGACTCGTACGTTGTCATGGAGATTATCCAGTTGGATAATAATGACGGTGCTTGTGATGCTACCAGTTGAATGGTCTGTTTGTGCTCAAGACCATTATCAGTTATACCTCCCTAGCTAGGAGGGAGTGTTGATATTATGGTAGCTTCGGGAGGTATCAACCTCCATTGTGACCTTTGACAAGATTAGAATATTCCGGAAGAAAGAAAAGAAGTGAACGTAACCCTAGAAGAGATGTCGGCTGAAAGAGATAATTAATATGAATTAATTAGTACCCAGAATGAGAAGTCAGCCCAGGCAGTCTGCTAGGATTAATATAAATACAGGGCGCCAGTTCTCATTTGTACATACTTCGCAGAATTGCAGAGAAGCACTTGTGCGCATTGCAGTCTGGCAGTCTTGTGCGAAAGTTCTGGAGAAGGTGCTACCGCCACTTCTGAAGCCTATTGCTTCTATCTTTTTGGGTTGGACTCTCTGATCAACTTTGGTTACTTCTTGCTTGGTGCATTAGCCTTGCTTGGCTATTGGATTGCTACCATAATTCTTCTCTCTGTCAAAGGTCAAGGTGCTCGGAGGGTGGCTTCGGCCTATGGTTGGGTGACAATAGTGATATTGTCTATGGTAAAACGAGCACATTCTAACAACAAGGTGGATGTACTTGTTGTTCTTATCGTCATTGTTGCACCACTTATCAACGCTACTCATTGAACTGTAAGTAAATGAGGCTTGGATGGCGGCTCCGACTGGAACCTGCATGAAAACTGTTGCCTTTCTTGGGTGTATCTAATCACATTCACAAATGATTGGTGAGAAAAATCATGAAAACTATAAGAACATGTAAACCTATGAGTGATGGCTAGCTGCTTCGGTGTCTGTGGTTGAAAACTCATGAAACAAGTCTGAAACTGAAAATGCTTCGGCCTGCCTACCACTGTGCCCCTCAAACTCTCGTTGTCAAATGGATCTTTATGCACTTGAGAGTTATAAACCAAGGATGTACATGGTTGGAAAATCTCTGTTATATTTGGGATGTGGAAGTCCCCTTTCTGCATTTGTAAATATATCCGTGGTTGTATAAGGGAGTACTTTGGTTGCACACACGGCCAAAACTTTGCCATCTCATATTCATCGTTTTCTTTGTCATAGATGGGATCATTGTCAAAATAAAAATATCTTGTGTCCCATTTGCATCTGTCAACCTGGATAAATGCCCCAATGCTCTCAGTCTCTTCGTAGTCAGATTCTTCATCTGGTGAAGAACTGTCCATCAAGTTTCCCTCTTCCGAATAAGTGAAAGATGTATCTTGAATATCGAATTATTGGAAAGGAGAGTAGGCTGTCGGACCTGTACTCACATCTAGAGGAGGGATGGTTGGTTCCTAAATATCATCGTCAGCCATGTACTCCCCACGAGCACATCCTTCAACTGTTTCTTGATTCCTGATGGAAGAACAAGGAGTATCTTTGTTTTCTTTATCCGAATGGTTAGAAATATCTTCTTTCATATCAACCATAACTTTGTCATCCTCTATAAGTTGAGACTCTTCGTTACTGTTTTCCTCTTGGGATGACACACTAAGATCTGTTATAAGGTCTTCTTCCAGAAGTTTTTCGTGCAACATATAACTAGGGTTCAAATCCCTTAAGGTCAAAACCCAAGAACAAATTCCAACTAACAAGAGTAATTGTTGGGGCTGAGATTTGGCTTATATAACCAGATAACGGGTTCGTGGGATGTTTTAGCTTTACCAAAATGCCCTTTATGAGAGTAAAAAGTGGAAGTAGAACTGTTATAAGTTGTCTGTAATTATGCAGATCTGCACACTTTCTCAACTAAAACCCTTGTAAACTACAATGTTAGAAGCACAAATTCCAAGGAAAAACTTATCTTTGGGGTAGAGAAATTTTCTAAAGCAAAATCCCCAATAGATCTACTAGCTTGTAAGATAAAAATTGAAATGAGATAACGGGTTTGTGGGATGTTTTAACTTACCAAAGCACCCTTTATGAGAGTAAAAAGTGGAAGTAGAACTGTTATAAGTTGTCTGTAATTATGCAGATCTGCACACTTTCTGAACTAAAACCCTTGTAAAATACAATGTTAGAAGCACAAATTCCAAGGAAAAATTTATCTTTGGGGTAGAGAAATTTTCTAAAGCAAAATCCCCAATAGATCTACTAGCTTGTAAGATAAAAATTGAAATGCAAAGCTAGGGTAAGATTTTTTTTTGTGTTTTTATATTTTATAAAAGCAAAAACAAAAGGAGATTTTAGATTTTGAATAAAATGGTGGAAGAAGGTGAACTTTTTTTACCTTTTTACCTTCGATTATCTCTTGGTATGAGAGATTGCGACCCAACAAGTCTTAGATCGACCTTGGTAAATTCCTAGTGATTTGTCTTGGAGTCAAAGGACAAATCACCCCCAATACTAGAAATTGAATATGGATTACTTCTCGAGGTTTGCTAGGAAAGCTCCTCAGTAGGATGGTTTCTAAACCAACCAATCAACTTTGGCCAAAGTGAGAATTGACCACCAGTTAAAGCCACTTCCATGGAAGTTGGTCCAACAATTTGTGTTTGAGCCACTAAGAACCAAAAAAGAAAAGGAAGAAACGAGGCGTTCGGTTCCCTTCTTCCAAGAGACTATGTAGCCCCTCAAATGGATTGAGTGGTGAGTTATTACAAATGCCTAATAGTAATCCCCAATAAAGCACAATGAACCTTAGCCAAGAAAGAGAAGCATTAAAGGAAATCAATTCACAGTGACACAAGAAGTAATGTTCAATATGATGGCATTATGATCTCACAAAACTTCAACAACATGAATGAGAGGAGGGGCTAGCCTTATATAGATTTCTTTGTAACGACTAATTTTTCCCTCCCTCGTTAAAATAATAATTTTGGTTTGTCATCAACATGTTGGAGACTAAACCATTTTACATCAAATAATATTTTTAACATTTAAAAATACCCACAAGGGGTTTGACTTGACCAAGAGAGGCAATGTTCAATTTTCTTGACTCCAACAGCTAGCGAAGGTACGATTCAATTTAATTGATGGATATAACAGCAGTGTGAAGGGCCACTTCAATCGATGGCTGATTTAATTAATTTGCATCGGCCATGAGAAAAGGGGGCCGATTTTATTTGTTGATTGATTTCATTAAGTGCTCAACGACAATGGGTCTTTGACCCCATAGCTCATCGTGTATATGCTGGCCCAACGACTTAATTGCTTTATGCTAGTGGATTTGATGGAGTTAGGGCCGCGATTTATTTAATTGGGGTATGGCTTGGTGTGATTTGCCTTGGCAGAACTTAACTGCGATTTGAGTGTTGCGGTGAGTGTGCTAGGGTTAGGCAAGTTGCTCTGAAGTGGAATTAGTGCCAACAACTTGGAACAAGTGCTCAACAAGCTTGACAAAAGAATTGTGTAGCTGCAAATCTCAAGATCTTTACTTCCAATTGTTAGACTGTCTTGAAGGTAACCATATCTGATACCATGTTATATTTTCTTAAATTTTGAGAGCAATAGATTTACCAGTGTATTTATATCTTCTTAACAATCATATACCATATACTGAAAATATGAGCAACATGAACAAGCACAAGAAGACACAAAGAGTTATCCTGGGAAAACCCCAAACCCGGGGAAAAACCCAGCCAACCTTTCTTAGATAGATTCAGTCCAATAATATAATCCAACCATGAACAAGCTCACAAGAGCAAACTAATAATGAAGAAACCCTAATACAAGGCTAGCGCACCAAGTAGCTATAGCAGCACCATGCAAGGCCAACGCACCTCTTCCCAAAGATAGCGCACAAAAGAAACCACCACCAAGAATAACCAAGAACTCTAGTTGCTACAGAGCTGTGTCTTCTCCTTGCCTCAAACTAGCGCCTTCTTCTTGAGTGAGAGGTGAGTGAGTGAGTGCATCCAAATGAGCAAGACAACTTCTTATTTCTAGTCTTCAAGTCACTTTAGCTAGGGTCGACTTCTTCTCTAGGAAATTCTATTTCCCCTTTATCTTTTCCTGTTGGCTGACTTCTCTTCCTAAAGGTTCTATTTCCGCTTTATTCTTTTCCTATGGACCAACTTCTTTTTCGAGGTGTTCTTCCCAATGTTGTAAAACTCGTCCCGGGGAAAAACTCGCCGGGGTCCAGAAAACAACGTTTCGTAAAACTCGGCAAAACATTGGCAAAAACTCGGCAAAAACTCGGCAAACTTAAAAAAATACAAAAATATTCATTTTTTTTTAACTTTTGAAACATTTAAAGCAACAATAGCATCGAATAGATAGATTGCCACATGAATATGGAAAGAAAACTGATATATAAGATATATAAGATGTCTAGTGATACATCACTCATAAAAAATGAACCATGTCTTGAATCCTGATTCCTGAGTCATCAAAAAATATAATAAATCATAAATGTATCTCATGATCGTCATCATGACTCATGAGTCATCTACAATGAAATCAAGTAAATAAACTATGGATTCCCTCTACTCTTTTTACGAGCAAAGGTAATCGCTGTAGAAACTGCTTTTCCTCTAGCAGTAGGAGTAGGTGCCCTCGAGGCATGTGCGCCTCGTACTGGAGTCAAGCGTCCTCTAGAAGAAGTAGAAGACCCTCGAGACAAATGTCCCCTAGAAGAAGGTACTGGTAGAGGAG
>SNQJ01S0002156.1:195654-220201 GCA_010110895.2 Picea sitchensis | reverse complement strand
CAAACTTGGTTTTGAACCCGAAATAGACACAAAAAAATTTAAACTAATTTACATTGACCTAGGGCAAGAAAATCCCAAAAACGTTTTTGGGCATACATGGCAAAAAGAAAATCACATAAGAATGAAAAAAAATGGTTTTTGATGCATCAAAAATCTATTTGGAAGATGTAAAACTCATTGCCACTGAAAACCTATGAAAATCTATGGTGAAAAAATAAGAAATAATGGGCAAATTTTTTTACTTACCTCCAAATGCAAAAATTGTGAAATGGACTAAAAATTCCAATGCCAAATCCAAAAATTTGACCCTTGAATCCACAAAATCCCAATGGCAAACTCCTCCTTGGCTGGTTGAATGGCTTGGCTCTCCTCCTTGGCTCTCCTCCTTGGCTAATTGCACAAATAGAACCCCTAAAACCGCTCACGGACCCTTTAAACCCGCGGCCTGTTAAAAAATTAAAGATGGGCGAGTTTTTCCCATCGACCCGCGAGTTTTTCCCGGGTTTTTCCAAAAACTCGTGAGTTTTTCCCAAAAACTCGCCAAAAACTCGTGAAAAAGTCGGCTGAGTTTTTCGGCGATTTTTTCTATAAAACTCGTTTTCTTGAAAAACTCGCGAGTTTCGCGAGAACTCGCGAGTTTTTGCTGAGTTTTACAACAGAGGTTCTTCCACTGTTCAATGGTCTTCCTTTGATTTTTGGAATCTTCTTCTCTTCTAACAAAGGTTGTCCAGGAGGAAAATACCTCTCGCAGTTATTGAAACATCAACACTCCCTCTTAGCTAGGGAGGTATTCTACCAAGATGTTTTCTTTTAGTAGTCCAATGACTACCACTATATTCCAATGACTATACTGCAATCATCTAGTAGCCTCAAGGCTACCACCATGCCATCAGTAGCTCAAAACTTCCGCCATAGTCTCTATGATTATGCTGCAATCAACTAATAACACACAACTACTACTATGCAGTCCAATAGTACAAAACTACTTCCATAGTCTCCACGACTATGTAGCAATCAAATAGTAGCACACAACTACTATCATGCTATCCAGTAGTACAAAACTACTGCCATAGTCTCCATGACTATGTGGCAATCAACTAGTAGCACACAACAACTACCATGCTGTCCAGTAGTACAAAACTACCGCCATAGTCTCCACGATTATGTAGCAATCAACTAGTAGCACACAACAATTACCATGCTGTCCAGTAGTACAAAAATACCGCCATAGTCTCCATGACTATGTAGCAATCAACCAATAGCACACAGCTACTACCATGCTGTCCAGTAGTACAAAACTACTGCCATAGTCTCCACGACTATGTGGTGATGTTTCTCCTCTCCTAGTAGTCTTATTCACACCCATCCACTACAAGCATAGCCCCAAGGCTACGCCATGGTCCAAGACCATGCTACAAGTCCCATTCACACCTAGCCACCTCACATGGCGTAGGCAATGTTAGAATATAATGGATGTGCTCGTTTTACCATCGACAATATCACTATTGTCACCCAACCATAGGCCGAAGCCACCCTCCGAGCACCTTAACCTTGACAGAGAATCACTTCGGAAGCAAACCCTAGACTAGATAGCCAAACAAAGGGTAGCACACCTTTCCCCAAGGATAGCGTACCAAACAAGAGCTGATCAGATAGTCCAAACCATAACCAAGAGATAGTCCAAGCCAAAACGCAATCTGCTAGCTACAACAACTGTAACGACAACTCTCCTCCAAACTTGCGCACAAACTGGGCAACTGCAGTGCGCACAAGTGCTGCTCTGCAATTTTGATAAATGCTTGCCAGAATGAAGACCGACCTCTTGTATTTATACTAATTCTGGCTAACTGCCTGGGCCGACTTCTCATTCTGGGTGTCTATTTACTTAGTATATAATATTTCTTCTGGCAGACTTCTTCTCTTGTAGGCTAATAACCTAATACCAATTATCCTCTTGAGCCGACTTGTCTTCTAGGGTTATTAGCCAACTCATTAGGGTTTCTTCTTGCTTCCCAGAATATTCTTTTCTCGTCAGGTTTACACGTGGAGGTAAATACCTCTCGCAACTACCATAATATTAATAGGCAAGACTTGTTCCAGGTTACACATTACTCCGTCAGTCAGTCCACATGACCAATCTAGGAAATCCTTGTTAAAGGGGAAGCCTGCTAGAGGAGAAAGAACACACCTCCCTCTCAACAAGGGTGGACATTCTGCATCACGCCAAGCTTGTCTCTGAAGTACTCATACTTCACTCTAGACAAAGGCTTGGTAAAAATGTCTGCTATTCGGAGCTCCACTGCTGCTTTTTGCACTGTTATTGCACAATTTGTACTTGCCCAAAAGCCCAAGGCAAGTGGATACAAAATTGGCGTAACTGGGAGTGACCTATCACTGTCACCTTAATAGGAAACCCCTTTCTATTTAGGAGTATGTCACAGTACCCGAGGGGAGACGTTCCCAATGACCTGAGGGTTTGAGAAGGCTAAGGCAAACGATACAATAAAGTCCCTCCCCTCTCACAGGTCACTCAAGTTAAAAGGTTCTTTATGTCTTTTCCCCTAGGGTTTCAAGCAAGCAATTTCATAATCTTAGGCATGAAATATGTAAAGCTTACCACAAACATTCATCAAAGTAAATAAATGCAGATTTTCTACTTACTTCACCAGGAATAATCAAGCATAAACCCTAGTTGAAGATCCTCCACCATGAAAATAGCCAAGAAACATAAAAAATTGCCTCCTCCAAGAAGTGCGCCTAGAATTTCAGCCAATAACCCTTATGGTGTTACCCTACCATAAGGGTTCATGTCTCTATATTCGTGGCATTGTTCGTGCTGAATGTTTGAATATATTTGGTGATTAAGGTTATTTCTGAAGTTTTATGGTGGATTATCTCTTATATCTTTGAAGTTTTAGTATAACAACAACATGCAAAACCATGCATAACTTATAATAACATGCATAATTATAAGCATTCATATCATAACATAGTTAAGCACCTATAACCACACAACAATCAACATAGAAAGCACATAACAATAAACATAAAGAACACTTATCTTTAATGAAAACACCTACTGACTGTAGACCTCATATGTTCCACCCAACCATAGACACTGTTGTTCTAACACTCTTAATAGTAGGTCACCCCCTAGATGAGGCTATGACTCCACTGGGGCAAAGGCTACTTAAGCCAACTAAGGTCTCACAGTCAACACAACAATGTCTAGGCCAAGGTACTAAACGCCAACAACAATTTCAACCTACAACCTGTCATTCCCCATCAGCTCGCACAACCCAAAGACGTGTACTCCCTTCTCTGCACTGCATTTCCTTGGGCTATCTCACTTCCATTCCAAGACTCCAACATAGGTTGACCATGAAGTCTCAGAGCTCTGTGGCTCCAGGAACGCTCCAGGAACTCCAGTTGTTATAATGGAGTCTCCAGGAACCCTCTAGGCCTCATACAAAGGGAAACCTATCCAAGACAATTCCCCCTCTAGGGCTCCATCCTTCCCTAAGGCAATCCAAGAAGAATTGTTCACCCAAATCCACCTAGGATTCACAGGGTTTCACAAAGTAACATGGTTTCAGTGGCTCACTAGCTCACACCCAATATTCCAGAGCAAGATTGGGAAAGTACAATACTCATAGTGATAGAATGAATGAGAATTCCCCCTTTTCCACTAAATCCAAAGTTTATAAATGCATGTTCCCTTTCTGACAAGTGGCAACCAAAACCTTCTTCTCCACCTCTTGGGAACTCGTCCACCACGAAGACGATCCTGTTGAAGAAGAATTGAGGGACAAGATTTGAAATCCAAGAGCACAGAGAAAGCTCAAACAAGTATGAGGACACGATGACCTCGTTGAAAATCTAAGCAGCAATGAGCTTAACAAAGTAGGTCCAAGTTAACCTGACCAAAGAAATGGCGATAACAATATATTCCACATTCACAAGGCAATTCGACTTCGAAGGGTTTATATTGCAAAATCTCTTTTATGTAATTTGAATGTGAATGGAAGAGCCATGGAATCATGCGCAAGGCGTTAACTTTTGTTGTGGAGAACGGTGGACTTGGAACAGGTTAAATACTGACAGTCTATCATCGAAGATAAATGACCAAGATGAAAGGATTGGGGACCAATACCCCGTGGGCCAGCTCAACCATGTCAATGCCATGATTGCAACCTCATTAACGAAATGTGTCTAGTAAGATGAGTGCCACATGAGAGGGAGTCCATGCTAGTGCGGTAACAAGCAGCTCTGTAGATGCCCTGCGTCAGGACACGTACTGATGCCACATCATCCAATATGCATGTAGAATTACTCCACGTGGAAGCCACCTCATTTGCAACATCAACATAATGGATTGCAATAATCAGATTCAGGTGTATGTATAGAAGAATCACAAAGTTACCATGGCCTGTGGTGAGAGTTCGAAAAATTGACTAAGTATCAAAGCATTGGTCGGAGGGAGATGTCTTGCAGAGCATGGTGAGATCTCGAAAATTGAATAAGTATCAAGAATGAATTTGTCGGGTGGAGATGTCTAGTGGAGCATGGTGGAGAAGTATCATGATGTCTCGTGGAGCGTGGTGAGATCTCAAAAATCGACTAATTATCAAAGAAATGGCTAGATAGAGATGTCTCATAGAGTGTGGTGAGATCTCAAAATCGACAAAGTATGAAGACATCGCGGAGGTAACGAAGCGGTGGAGAATTGAGAGTATGTGAAGAAGTAATGGAGTGAGCGCGAACACGCGGACCCATGGTGAGACTTTGAGAAATTGTCTAAGTATGGGTGCAAAATGAGTGCAGTGGAACACAAAGGTGTTTGGAGGCCGCGGAAGTTTGAACGCAAATGCCTTAGACCCGTGGTGAAATACTTAGAAAAGTTTCGAAGTATGGGTGCAAAGTGAGTGGCAGAACGTGAAGGTGTAGTTTGGAGGCCGCGAAAGTTTGAAATGAAGAAATAATATGCCTTAGACCCGCAGTGAGACCATCAAGCTAACAGATTGACGATTGAGGTTAGTTAGAGACCTGATCGGATGGTGGCTATGAGCTGAAGGTTTAAGATGTGAGAACTGGATCAACAATTGAGATGAATCTGACGTCTAGATCGAATGGCTGATGTGCGTCAAGGCTGTGTTGTGTGTTTAGGTGGCTAGTGAGCAGATCGACGATCATGATTAATCCAAAGAATACTAAATCAACGACTGAGATTTAATTAAGAAGACGATCATACATGCTGAGCAATGAGGTCATTTGCGTGTTGTATTAGACAATGAGCAAATCGACGATCAATATTAGATTGAAGACAGATCGAACAATGGATGAGTGTCGAAGCTGTGTTGCATGTTTTGATGGATAGAGAATGGATTAATGGCCATGATCGATTCAAGGGACCGCATTCGACGGTTGCTGAGCATCAACATTTATGCTCGGTCTAGTGAGCAAATAGCGTGTGAAATAGAAGAAATTTGGGACCAGTTTTGAAGGATTTATGAAGTCCAAATTTTAAGGAAGAGCCAAGAGATCTAGAGCCGTTCTCATGAACAATATTTTTTTTGGATATGTGGACAAACCCTTGGGTGTATGCTCTGTATAAATAAGGATGCTTAAATCCAAGTCAAGTGAAACAGGAGCAAGTGAGTGTGTGTGGATTGTGTGGAGAGAAGCTCTGAGGCTCTAAGGTTCGAGGATGCCAGAGAATGATAGGAAGACAATGTAATCTTCTAAGGGTGGTTGGGAGGTGCAAGGTCTAAGGAAATTTTGAAATCAAGAGGATTGTGAACAAAAGGAATGTGGTGTGGCAACAGAGACAGAGTAACAATTTTTTGGAAGTGAAGGCTTGAAGAAAAGAGAAGATTTAACGTTATTTACAGATTGAAGAGATTGGTGTCTCCAATAGGTTGGTCCCTACACATTGCTAAGTTGGTGCTCAGCTAACGGGATTGGTGTTTCTTGCAGGTTGGTGCCTGCAAATATTGCAGTTGTAGGTTGGTGCCCATAGGCAGTGTTGAGTTGGTGCTCAACTAAGGGGATTGGTGTCTCCTATAGTTTGGTGCATGCAAATATTGTACCAGTAGGTTGGCGCCTACATGATTTTATAAAAGAATTTTCTTATGGTTTTCCCATTTGGGTTTCCACATTAAATCTCTGTGTACTGTGGATTGTATGGTTGTGCATTTATTATTAATAGTTATAATTGGTTAAATCTCTATCTGAATGTGCTCCTAGGATTCTCAACATGTGCATGAGATCCCTCAATGTCTAACTAAACCATCGAGGTCTCCCGACAAAAGTGGAAGGGGCTCCTATCTCCCCCTGTTCACCTAAAGGTTGTTGTACTGCCTTGGAAATCACTGGTGACCCTGACTCAACCTTTGGAGCTTCCTACTCCTTATCATTTGCCACTAGAGTAGCCTCATGAGACTTCTTGGATGCAAGTCTTCCTCAAACTTTACATCCCTACTTACTACTGTCTTCCTCTACTCTTGAATGAAGACTCTGTAAGCCTTAGAAGTCTCATTGTAACCCAACAACTCCACCTGTAGATACAACTAGAAAGAAGCTCAGTGACAATAACTCTAGGCCATCGGTGCAATTCTGACCGGTCTGGCAGTTCCAATATTTGTCAAAGTCATGCATTGTTTTTCAACAAAAGAAATGTGGGACAAGTTATGAAGGGGATCACAAGGTCAAGAAGACAAAGTTACAAACCCATAGAGGACAATTTGAGATCCTCAAGATTGTTAATTTTGTAGCTCATAAGGTGTCTCAGCTTAGCCTATGTGTCCAAGGATAGCTAATGGACATAAAGACTCAAGAAAAGTTGAGTTAGAGTGATAAAAGGAGGCTGAGGGTGAAGGACATAACACATTGTGTGTTGAGCTTATGAGTGAGGGTGCTGGTTGAAGAAGAGGAAGTCAATTCTGCAGAGTGCGGAAGAGCGACTTAGCAATAGAGGAAGTGAGTTGAGTGCAAGCCCTTCCAACAGAGAAGGGGCCGAAAAACAGGGCCAAAAAGGCAGATCAAGTTTGTTGGGAGGAAGAAATTTTTAAATTTTCTATTGTGTAAATTAATTCCTCTGAAGCCAATAAAGCCCCTCCTTTGTTGGTTTTCCCCACATTGGGATTTCTAGGGTATTTTTGGTGTCATCCTATTTTATGTGCTTGGTTTCTATTTGCTTCTATTGTTCATTTTAGTTAAATAACTCAGTTGCAAATTTAATGCGTGATTTTCAGAAGTTATATCAGCATAAATAATTTTTTGGGTAAGGAAAAATCATTGGCATTCTATTTATGTTTGCCGAGTTTAAAAGAAATTAAGATGGTTTTAGAGCTCAACCTCTAAATGCAGAAGGAACCAAGTCAATATGTTGTGCAGACCAGGAGTAAATTAGCAAAGCGGTTGAGTTACCGGAGAAGGCGCGTGAGAGAGGGCAGTTGACATAATGGCCAATGAAGGCTTGTGGTTCGAAGATAGGCTGGAGGGCACTTCAAACTTCAATCCATGGAGGGAGCAAATTGGTTTGCTGCTGGAGGAACATTGATTGTGGGAGTTTGTTGAAGGGACAACAATACTTCCAACAGACCCAACACAACGACCAACTCATATTAAGAAGGACGTGAAGGCTAGGCAAATAATTATTGGAGTCAAAGACCACATCATTCCTCATCTGTCTGGTAAGAAGACAACTAAGGATATGTGGGAGGCCCTAGTCAAATTGTACAAGTCAAATAAGTAGAGTAGGAAGATGCTACTCAAGGGGAAGCTCAAAAGTACAAAGATGGTCAGGGGTGAGTCTGTTACTACATATCTCACAAAATTTACTCATATCAGAGATGAGCCGGGAGCAGTTCGGGAGACCATGGATGAGATTGAGTTGGTGAGGATAGCCTTGAATGGCTTCACCAAGCAGTGGGATGTATTTCTTCGAGGAGTTTTAGCACGGGAGAAACCCCGTGATTGGGAGAGATTATGGGATGACTTCAGTCAGGAAGAGCTGCGAGTTGGTACCTCATAAGCTAGCCAACCAAAGAGTTAGGATGAGGAGAATCTTGCCTTAGCTGGAAAGGTCAAGTTTAGAGGAAGGGCTCTAGTGGGGGTCAGACCTCAAAGGGAGATAAGAAGAAATATTTCAGCAAAGTGAAATGCTTTGCTTGTCACAAACCATGACACTTTGTTAGCCTAACAAGAAGAAGGGAAGCAAGAAGTCACACATGGCAGCATCAACTTCCACTGAAGTTGATGAGTTTGCAACTATGTTCGAGATTGAGTTTTCACTCATTGCATGTCTCTCTCGTTCATGCTTGTGGAACATAAACAGTAACGCCTCTAGTCACATGACTGGAGTGTGAGAGTACTTCTCTAGCTTGCAGGTAGAGGAGATAGACCTCGTAATTGAAATGAGAAATAATGCCAAGTGTCGGGTAGCGGCCCATGGGACAATCACATTTTAGAGGGAGTCTGGGAAGCCATTGATGGCGAGGGATGTGCTATATGTTCCAGGTATGACAATGAAACTGATATCAATTTCAGCATTGGAGGACAGAGGCTATGTGGTCTCATTTCAGGATTGGCGAGTATACATCAGACCCAAGGATTCCAGGACAACGAAGGTGATTGGTGTCAGGCAAGAGAAGTTGTATAGGCTTCAGTTCAAGCCAACCCGAGCATTGGTGAGCAAAGCATGTGACTTAGCAGATTTGTGGCATAGGAGGATGGCACACTTGCATCATGGAGCAATCAAGGTGTTCAAGGAGATTATGATAGGACCACCAGGATTTCAACACTAAGCATCATGAGGTATGCAACTGGTGTGCTATGGGGAAGTACACTAAGACTTCTTTACCAAGTAGTGATAGCAGGAGAGGAGGCATCTTTGACTTGATACACTTAGACATATGTGGGCCCATGTCATCACCATTCCTGAGTGGGTATGAGTACTATGTCACCTTCATTGATGACCATTCCAGGAAGACCTGGATCTACTTCATGAGGACCAAGGACCAGGTTCTCAGTCGGTTCCAAGAGTTCAAAKCTCTTGTGGAGAACCAGATGGGAAGGAAGATCAAGACATTGAAATCTGACAATGGAGGTGAGTACACCTCGAAGGCCTTCGAGGATTTCTATGTAGGTGCTGGGATAAAGAGGTAATTGACTGTTTTGTACAACCCATAGCAGAACGAGGTGGCGGAGAGGAAGAACATGGCTATTGTTGGGGCTGCTAAATCCATGTTGTATTATTAGGATCTGCCTAGATTCCCATGGGCAGAGGCTTGTAATACAACAATATACATACAAAACAAGAGTCCTCACAAGGCGTTGGGGAGGAAGATTCCTAAGGAGGTATTCACAGGGAGGAGAACAAAGATTGGACCCTTCAGGATTTTTAGGTTCCTTGTCTATTGTCACGTCCCCTCAGAGAAGAGGATGAAGCAAGAGGCCAGTGCTGAAAAGGGGATTTTCGTTGGTTACAACAAGAATTCCAAGGCATAGAAAGTCTACATTCCTTCCACAAGGAAGACTGTTGTCAAGAGGGATGTGATGTTTGAGGAGGATAGAGCCTTGAGGAAGGCTCATGATACTGGTGCAGTAGCAACTGGAGATCATGAGCTAGTCTCAGAAGACTGAGGATGGGCAAGCTACAAGTGTAGGTATAGGTACAGGTGTGGGCACATGTGATCAGATTGCAGATTAGGATGAGGAGCAGGAGGCTCCTCTAGTACAGGTTACTCCTTCTACTACTAGGAGGAGGAAGGTCAGATGGGAAGAGTAGACCTTGAGAGAGGCATAGGAGTACATGGGAGCTCCTAAGACATCGGTCGGTGAGAGTCGAGCACCACAAAGATTTTCTAGTTATATGGCTTTGATGAGTGAGCTATTGGAGGCTGAGCCTTCTAGCTACAAGGAGGCATCACAACAACAAGTGTGTAGAGGTTCCATGGTGGAAGAGTATGCTTCCATCATGAAGAATGTATGGAAGGTGATGCCCCGGCTAGAGGGGAAATCCGTGATTGGCTCGAGATGGTTCTACAAAATCAAGCACGCTATGAATGGCAGTGTGGAGAAGTTGAAAGCCCGCTTTATGGCTAAGGGGTTGTCTCAGAAGGAGGGAATCGACTATGATGAGACATTCGTCCTAGTGGCGAGATACACTTCAATCAGGGCCGTGATCTTGATTGCACCAGAGATGGTTTGGAAGATCAACCAGATGGATGTGGAGATGACCTTCCTTAATGGCATCATCGAGCAGGTGTATATTGAGCAACCAAAGGGTTTTGAGGTGTAGGGGAGAGATTCCCATGTTTGCAGGTTGAAGAGAGCCTTGTATGGGTTCAAGTAGGCTCCCATGGCGTGGTACTCATGGATAGACAACTACTTGCTAGGGATGGGATTCACCAAGAATGAGGTAGACTATAACCTCTACTACGTCATTGTTGGAGGTGAGCTGTTCATTCTTGTGTTGTATGTGGATGACTTGTTTCTTACAGGTTCTGAGTAGCTCATTGCAGAGTGCAAGAGGGATCTTGCTTCAGATAATGAGATGAAGGATTTGGGGTTGATGCACTACTTTTTGAGGTTATAGGTGTGGCAACGAGATGGTCAGAATTTCTTTGGATAGGGGAAGCATGCGGTGGAGATCCTGAAGTGATTCGAGATGTTGGACTGCAGGCTTATGTCTATGCCCATGGTGACCAACTAGAAGAAGATCAATGCTTCTAGATCAGAGGTAGTGAACTCTACTCTTTACAGACAATTCATTGGCTCTTTGATGTATCTGGTTGACACTAGACCAAATATATGCTTTGTGGTTAACACACTCAGTGAGTTCATGGTTGATCCGAGGAATTTACACTGGGTGGCAACAAAACATGTTTTGACATATCTGTGTGGCACGATCGATTATGGGTTGAGTTATATCCAGGGAGACGGGGTGAAGCTGACATGCTTTATAAATGCAAATTGGGCAAGCAACACGGTGGACAGGAAGTTTACTTCAGGTTGCTGTTTCAACTTGGGATCAAGGGTTGTTTCCTAGATCAACAGGAAGTAAAAGTCAGTGGCGTTGAGCTCTGCTAAGGAAGAGTACATGGTAGTTAGCTTAGCAGCATCTGAGGCCATTTGGCTTCTTAAATTGCTCATTGGTTTGTTTGGATAGGAGTTGGATGCGACTGTCATTCACTATGACAATAAGAGCCACATCAAACTCTATGAGAATCTAGTGTTTCATGACAAATCCAAACACATAGAGTTCAGATTTCACTTCATCAGGGACTGTGTGCAGAAGGGGACAATGAAGCTATAGTATGTGCCTACAGGAGAGCAGGTGGTAGACATTCTCACAAAGGCCTTGATGAAAGGCAAGCTTGTTTTCTTCAGTGACAAGTTGGGAGTGGTGCATAACACCTTCCTCGCTAAGAGGGAGTGTTAATTTTGTAGCTTAGAAGGTGTCTCAACTTAGCCTATGTGTCTAAGGCTAGTTGATGGACATAATTAAAATACCCAGATCAACAGTTTAATTTATCTTAAGTTTTAACTTAGGAAACGTATACAAATCATTTAAATGACTTTTATTGACTTTTCACTCAGATTTGTGAAAAGTGACTCTTTGTAAATTAATAATTCACTAAAGTGATCTTCTAGAGGCTTATAGAAGACTCAAAAAAGGGCGAGTTAGAGTGATAAAAGGAGGTTGAGGGTGAAGGACATAACACATTGTGTGTTGAGCTGATGAGTGAAGGCACTGGCTGAGGAAGAGGAAGTCAATTATGTAGAGTGAGGAAGGGAGGCTTAGCAATAGAGGAAGTGAGCTGAGTGCAGGCTGTTCCAACAGAGACAGGGGCCGAAAAAGCAAGGCCGATTTTTCAAGGGCAAAAAAGCGGGGCTGAAAAAACAATGCTGTAAAGGCAGGCCGAGTTTGTTGGGCTACAAGATATTTTTGAATTTTCTGTTGCTATAAATTAATTCCTCTAAAGCCAATAAAGTGCCTCCTTTGCTGGTTTTCCCCACATTGGGGTTTCTAGGGTATTTCTGGTGTCATCCTATTTCATGTGCTTGGTTTCTATTTGCTTCTACTATTCATTTTAGTTAAATAACTCGCCTTTAAATTTAATGCATGATTTTAAGAAGTTATATCAACATAAATAAATTTCTGGGTAAAGAAAAATCATTGACATTTTTTTTGTTTGCTGAGTTTAAAAGAAATTAACAAAGATGAATGAAGAGGAGAGCATTGCAGCCTATTTTCTTCTCGTGGATGAAATTGTCAACACTATTAGAGGATTGGGTGAAGAGAATAAAGAAACCATCATTGTGCAAAAAGTGCTTAGAACACTTCCCTCAAGAGTTAATCTCAAGTTATCTGCCATTGAAGAATTAAAAGACCTAGACACGTTGACAATGGATGAATTGCATGGAATCCTCACTGCATATGAAATGAGGATAGAATAGGATAAGCCAACAAAGCTATCTATTAAGGAAAGAAGCAACCTTCAAGGCATCAAGGAAGATAAAGACAGAAGAATACAAGATAAGTGACAACTCATATAGTGAATCAGATGCAGAAGAAGCTAACTTTGTCAGAAAGCTCAAGAGGGGGACATGCAAATACAAAGTTAAGCTTCCCTTCAAATGCTTTAACTGTGGAGAAGTAGGACACTTTGCTTCTAAATGTCCTTATGCAAAGAATGGAAATAACAATGTAAAAGAAGATTCTGATTTCAAAAGGTACATGACGGGTAAGACTGAAAAGAGGAGAAAGTTCTATAAACAAAAGAAGAATCTGTATATCAATGAAGACAACATCTCGTTTGATGATAGTGACAATGAAACAAAAGAAAACCTCTTTATGGGTTTAAAAACATAGATTAATGTACTAGAAAATGGAAAATGCAAACTCAACAGAAGAAGAAGATCCTGAGAGTGATGCAGAAGTAGATCTTGAAGGAGAGCTCATAAGTGCTCTAAATGAAATAGAGAAACTGAGGAACAAGAGTTGGCTACAAATGGAGCAGCTGAAGAATTACAGAAAATAAATGCTCAGTATGAGAGAAAGTTTTGATGGAATTGAAAAGATCATCATCAAATTAAAAACTCAAGTAGAAGAGGCAAAGAGAATGGAAGAAGTCTTAAAAGCCCAACTAAAAGAAAAAGAAGATATCTGCAATGGTCTAGAATCAGAAATAGTTTATCTAAGAAAAGAGTTGGAAAGATCACATACCAACATGAAATTTGAAAGGAGCTCTACAACCTTGAATGAAATCCTAAACTGTCAAAGATCACCATTTGACAAGACTGGTCTTGGTTACAGTGAAAATAAGGAAGCTGCTAATGAAGAAGCCTCAACCTCTTCAAAACAATCAAGTGAAGAAAGGACCAAGAGTTATGTTGATATACTCAAAAAATCTATCAAGGTTGAAGACAACAAGAAGGAAGAACAATATGTTCCACGTAAGACAAATCTTCCTCAGAAGGACGGAATCGGGAAGACTCTTGCATCAAGATGGAATCACACAATCGGGTACCAAAATTCTTTCTTTGGCTATTTTTATTCTTGCAATGGTTTTGGTCATAAAACAATATATGGTAGAAGAAATGTAAGAGGCGATTACATGAGGAACAACAACCGAGATACCCATGGATTCTCAAGGAGAAATTACAACTCATTTTCCCCTTTGTTGAAATATAACATCATCTGTTATAACTGCAATAGTTTTGTGCATATAACAAAATTCTGAAGAAGTGATTTAAAAAAAAATCAGAAAGAGGAAGCCCCAATAATCATGGAAAGAAATCAAGAACAAAGGGAACAAAAGAAAGAAAAATCCTTGTTCATTCAAGTTGCACTTTGTGCACAAAATAATAAGGATAAGTGGTACATTGACAGTGGGTGCTCTAGTCACATGATAGGAGATAGAACAAAGTTTATCACTCTGAAGAAGAATGAAGGCAATGTTATCTTTGGAGACAATGGCAATTCAAAGATAGTTGGAAAGGGCACTCTCAGTCTTGACAAGGGAAGAGCTAAGGTTGAAAAGGTTTTGTGTGTTGAAAATTTGAAACATAATCTTCTTAGTGGATGCCAGATGTGTGACCAAGGACACACTCTTACTTTTGACTCCCAAAAATGTGAGACCAGAAAAGCAAAATCAGGCAAGCTGGTTGCAAAAGCAATCAAAACCCCAAACAATGTATACATCCTTGATGAATTGAATGGAGAAAAATGCTTCATGGGGCGGATAGATGAAAGTTGTTTGTGGCATAAAAGAATGGGTCATACAAACTTTGACAATTTGGTAAAATCAGTACCAAATAAGTAGTAAGAGATATGCCAAAGATCACAACCCTCGAGCACCGTTTGCAAGCAGTGCTAGCATGGAAAACAATCAAGTGTGAGCTTCAAGACAAAAGAATATGCAACATTCAATCCATTCGAACTTGTGCGTATAGATCTCTGTGGACCAACAAGAACAAAAAACTCGCAAGGAGAAAGCTATTTTATGTTGCTCATTGATGATTATACAATAATGACTTGGGTTACCTTCTTCAGAAATAAATTTGAGGCATTTGAAAAATTTAAAGCATTCAAAGCTTTAGTTGAGAATGAGACTAATTTAAAAATCAAATGTTTAAGGTCAGATAATGGAGGTGAATTTACAACAAATGAATTTGAAATTTTTTGTGAGGCTCATGGAATAAAAAGATAGTATTCAGATGCAAGAACTCCTCAACAAAATGGAGTAGTTGAAAGGAAAATTAGACATGTACAAGAAATCACTAGGACAATGTTAAATTAAGCAAAATTGTCAGACAACTTTTGGAGAGAAGCAATTTACATCGCTGTCTACATTCTAAATAGAGGGAAAATCATAGTCAACAGTGACAAGACACCCTATGAACTATGGAAAAGTCAACCAACATTTGTCAAACACTTCAGAATCTTTGGAAGCAAGTGTTGCATCAAACGAGATGATGAGTATCTAGCCAAGTTTGATTCAAGAGAAGATGAAAGAATATTTCTTAGATATTCATCAAGAAGTAATGCCTTTAGATGTTACAACAAAAGACTGCAGAAGATTGTTGAAAGTCTTAATGTCAGAATAAATGAAGAACTACCACACAAGAACAAACTGGAAGCAGAAGAAACAGATTACAACAAAGAAGAAGAAGAAGAAACCGAACACCAAGATACACAAACACCATCAAGGTTTGTGCAGAAAAATCATCCAAAAAATTTATTTCTTGGTGATAAAAATGCTAAGACTCAAATTAGGAGAAAAATGGCAAGCAAATATGAACAAGTAAATCTCTCTTTATTGTCCAAAATAGAGCCTAAATGCTTTGCAGAGGCCAATAATGATCAACATTGGGTGAATGCTATGGAAGAAGAGTTAAACCAGATTGAAAAAAATCGGACATGGGAACTTGTACCAAGACCTAAAGATAAAAATGTGATTGGTACAAAGTGGGTATTACGAAATAAGTTAAATGAAGATGGAGAAGTATTAAGAAATAAAAGTAAGAAATAAAACAAAACTGGTCTGTAAAGGGTATGCTCGAGTAGAAGGTATTGACTTTGAAGAAACTTTTGCTCCTATTGCAAGACTAGAAGCCATTAGAATGTTTTTGGCATTTGCCAGCTTCAAGAATTTTAAGGTGTGTCAGATGGATGTCAAGTCATCATTCTTGAATGGAGATTTATAGGAAGAAGTGTACATTGAACGACCTGAAAGATTCTTATTGTCAGAAAATGGAGATTATGCTTGCAGATTGAAGAAAACACTTTATGGATTAAAGCAAGCTCCTAGAGCTTGGTATTCAAGATTTGACAAGTACTTGCATCAACAAGGTTTCAAAAGAGGGACAACATATAGTAATCTTTACATCAAAACATACAATGCAGAGATGTTAATCATTGTAGTTTATGTGGACGATATAATTTTTGGAAGTAATGTTGATAGGATGAGCAAAACGTTTGTAGAGGATATGCAAAAAGAGTTTGAGATGTACATGCTTGGAGAATTGTCATTCTTTCTAGGACTACAGATTACTCAAACCAACAAAGGCATATTCATTTCTCAAACCAAATATATCAAAGAGATGTTGAAGAAGTTTGAAATGGAAGTCTGTAAACCTATCAACACACCCATGATCACTGTTTGTAAGCTAAGTATAGAAGATGAATCAAAGGAAGCAAATCAAACCTTGTACAGATCAATGATAGGCACCATCTTGTATGTGATAGCTTCAAGACCAACTATTATGTAGGTAGCAGGGTTAGTTGGAAGGTTTTAAGCTGCACTAAAGGAAACATGTGCAAGAAGTAAAAAGAATATTCAGATATCTGAAAGGCACATTGGACTTTGGTTTATGGTATCCCACAGGAAAAGACTTTACTCTGACAACTTACACAGATGCAGATTGGGCAGGTAGTGTGGATGATAGAAAGAGCACTAGTGTTGGAGCGTTCTTTCTGGGCAACAATCTAGTGTCTTGGTTTAGCAAGAAGCAATCATCAATTTCCCTATCCACCGCAGAAGCATAATACATTGTAGCAACAACATGTTGTACACAAGTCCTCTGGATGAAACAAACGTTGAAGGACATTCAGGTAGAGTATAATCAACCAATATCAATACTGTGTGACAATATTAGTGCAATAAATATCTCTAAGAATCTTGTCATGCATTCGAAAACAAAGAACATTCCAATCAAGTATCATTTCTTAAGAGAGCAAGTCACATAACAGAATGTCAAGCTAGAATATATTGGCACAAAGGATCATATTGCTGATATCTTTACAAAACCTCTTCCTAGAGAAGTGGTTGAGTATCTCAGATAGAAATTGGGGGTGGTACCTACACCATGCAATCATTAACACTACCAGAGGAGAACAAGTTCAGGGGGAGCTTCAGAAAAGCAAGAAGGTTGCTGGTTGTAGAGTAGAAAATGAAGAGTGCAGTGCAATGTGGAGAATATCCCTTTGCCATTGATGTCAAACTGGGAAAGTATAGAGAAAGGGGACATTTGCAGAAAGAGAGACATGTAGGAAGCAAAGGAGTACCAAAATAACTAAGTGGTTTCCATCAATGACAAAGGGGGAGTTTGTTGGAAATAATGTTGTCATTGATGTCAAAAGTAGACATAACTGTAACAATCATGTTGTCATTGGTGTCAAAAGACAGGGGAGACTGCTAGGACCAAAGTGAACTGAACCAAACAGAGGACGAAGATAATGTTCTGTGCATTGATAAGATTCCATGAGGTAATGATGATTGTGAACAATCAATCCAAGAGAACACGGGCTGCACAAGTATAGTGAAATTGGAAGTTGAACGAAGATGACCCCGTTGAAGAAGAATTGAGGGACGAGATATGAAATCCAAGAGCACAAAGAAAGCTTAGATAGGTATGAGGAGGATGTGATGACCCCGTTGCAATTCTAAGTAACAACGATCTTAGCAAAGGAGGTCTGAGTTAACCAGACTGAAGAAACACCGACAATGATATATCCCACATTCACAAGGCAATTCGACTTTGAAGGGTTTATATTGCAAAAGCTCTTTTATGTAATTTGAATGTGAATGGAAGAGCCATGGAACTGTGTGCAGGGAATTAACTTTTGTTGTGGAGAATGGTGGACGTAGAATAGGTTAAATCTTGACCGTCTATCATCAGAGATCAACGATTAAGATCAACGGATTGGGGCCCAATATCCCATGGGATAGCTAAGCCACATCAACGCCATGATAGCAACCTCATTAGCACCACTTGTCCAGTAAGATGAGTGCCACATTAGAGGGAGTCCAAGCTAGTGCCATATCAAGCAACTATGTAGATGCCACGTGTAGTGCCACATGTCAGGACACGTATCAATGCCACATCATCCATTATGCATGTAGAAGAAGTCCACGTGGAAGCCACCTCATCTGCAACATCAACACAATGCATTAGAGCAATTGGATTCAGGTGTATGTATGGAAGAATCACAAAGTTACTGCGACCCACAGTGAGAGTTCGAAAAATCGACTAAGTATCAAAGAATCAGTCGGACGAAGATGTCTCGCGGAGTACGGTGAGATCTCGAAAATTGACTAAGTATCAAGAATAAATCGGTTGGACAGAGATGTCTCATGGAGCACATTGGAGAAGTATCATGATGTCTTGCAGAGCGCGGTGAGATCTCAAAAATCGTCTAAGTATCAAAGAATCGGTGGGATAAAGATGTCCCGCAAAGCACGGTGAGATCTCAAAATCGACTAAGTATCAAGAGATTGCGGAGGTAACAAAGTGGCGAAGAATCGGGAGTATGTGAAGAAATAATGGAGTGAGTGCGAACCCATAGACCTGCGGTGAGACTTTGAGAAATTGTCTAAGTATGGGTGCAAAATGAGTGCGGCGGAATGCAAAGGTGTATTTTGGAGGCCGCAGAAATTTGAACGCAAATGCCTTAGACTTGCGGTGAAATACTTAGAGAAGGTTCTAAATATGGGTGCAAAGTGAGTGCGGCGGAACACAAAGGTGTAGTTTGGAGGATGTAGAAGTTTGAAATGAATAAATGATATGCCCTAGACCCGCAGTGAAACCATCAAGCTAACAAATCGAAGACTGAGGTTAATCAAAGATCTGATTGTACAATGGTTGTGAGATGAAGGTTTAAGCTATGTGAGAATTGGATCAATGGATTGGATGGCTGCTGTGCGTCAAGGCTGTGTTGTGGGTTTAGGTGGCCAGTGAACAGATCGATGATCGTGATTTAATCCAAAGAAAACTAGATCAGCGACTGAGATTTAATTAAGAAGATGATCCGACGATTGCTAAGCAATGACATCATTTGCGTGTTGTATTAGACAGTGAGCAAATCGACGGTCGATATTAGATCGAAGACAAATCGAACAATGGCTGAGTGTTGAGGCTGTGTTGCATGTTTTGATAGATAGAGAATGGATCAATGACCACGATCGATTCAAGGGACTGCATCCGAGCGCTGTTGAGAATCAAGGTTTATGCTTGGTCTAGTGAGTAGATAGGGTGGGAAATAGAAGAAATTTGGGACAAGTTTTGAAGAATTTATGAAGTCCAAATTTTAAGGAAGAGCCAAGAGATCTAGAGCCGACCTCATGAGCAATATTCTTTTTGGATATGTGGACAAACCCTTGAGTGTATGCTCTGTATAAATAACGATGCTTAAATCCAAGTCAAGTGAAATAGTAGCAAGTGAGTGTGTGTGTATCGTGTGGAGAGAAGCTTTGAGGCTCTAAGGTCCGAGGATGCTAGCGAATGAAAGGAAGACAATGTAATCGTCTAATGGTGGCTGGGAGGTGCAAGGTCTAAGGAACTTCTGAAATCAAGAAGATTATGAATTGAAGGAATGCGGTGTGACAACATAGACAAAGCAACGGTTTTATGGAAGTGAAGGCTTGAAGGAAAGATAAGATTTAATTTTTTTAACAGATTGAGGAAATTAGTGTCTCCAGTAGGTTGGTCCCTACACATTGTTGAGTTGGTGCTCAACTAAGGGGATTGGTATCTCCTACAGGTTGGTGCCTGCAAATATTGCAGCAGTAGGTTGGTGTCCACAAGCAGTGCTGAGTTGGTGCTTAGCTAAGGGGATTAGTGTCTCCTGCAGGTTGGTGCCTGCAAACATTGTAACGGAGGTTGGTGCCTACATGATTTTATAAAAGAATTGTCTTGTGGTTTTCCCATTTGGTCTGCGTACTGTGGATTGTATGCTTGTGCATTTATCATTAACGATTATAATTGGTAATGTAACACATTGATAAATATTGAAAGAAAATAAAAATTAGTCTTATACTAATTCAACCCCCTCTCAGTATAAGTAAGTGTGCCAACACATATATACATTTACAACTTGGGGGTATTACAAAAAGAAAAATAGTGGTAGCTTAGAATTTAGTGGTTGGGAGATATCTTAACAATGAATCACATTGGATAGTGATGGTTGAGAAATCTAAGATTAATATGTGGAAGGAGAAAACTATGAGCAAATAGTGCATATTCTATTTTAGGAGAAAGAAACCCTCACACCTGCTCAAGGAAGAAGAGGTTGGGGAATTTCTGATACTGTAATCTGATAATCTGTGTCAGACCAACATATAGTTCTCCTAGTTTGATTCTCCCGTTGCTTTCAATATACTGTTTTTTGTGCATGTATGTGTTCAGAATCCTGATGAGTATATTTTGTTAGGCCAAGATGAGTCACATTTGGAAGGTTCCCCATAGCATGTCTTTTAGCAATTGATTCCTCTAGGAAAGACCCCCTATCAATAAATATTTTATGCATGCTGATTCTTTAGCAATTTGGCTCACATTGTGACCTTCACTACAAGTTCAAGGATCAGTAAGCAATCCCTTGACTTGATATGCTGCTGCTACACATCAATCATTGCTTGGCTATGTTTAACTCCAGGACAACTTAATCCACTACTAGCCCTTGACTTGATATGCTGCTGCTACACATCAATTATTGCTTGGCTATGTTTAACTCCAGGACAACTTAATCCACTACTAGTTCTCTGTTTGTAACTTCATTTGGGTGAACTTAATTTCCTTTGCAACGTTGTATTTCCAGAATGTCATCCTCCTTTTTCATCTTGGTTTTATTATCAGTACTGGCTTCTACATGCAACTGATTCAGTTATCTGTCACATTAGTGTGCAACTATTTTTGCATTTTCGCTCTCTTTTGGCCATGTGCATTGCAGCTTTGAATGCTTCTTTAGATTCGATTCTAGTCAAATTATCTTGAGATTCAACTTGAGCTTTGGAATCTATTGATTGAAATTGAACATCCTTATGGCCAAATACAAGGCCCTTATGTTTTGAGTCCACCAAAGCCCATTACAAAGTACTTAAAATTGAGTTCGTTTCAACCTTGTGCTGTCTTCCATCCTATGGGTATAGATTGATCTTCCCCTCTTTGAGAACGATGTCCCCCATCATTGTTCTCTTCTTTGATGACAAGTCATTGAGTTGAAATGGCTGGCTTGAGTCCTGACTTGAGTCTTGAGGCAGTCTTCTTATAGGGTCTAGCTCATGGATGGATCAGGGAACCCCTTTGAAGGATGATGGCTTTCCAACATCTCCTCCATAAGAGGTGGGAATTCTTGTTTCACTTTGTTCTTTAGACAACCACCTTCAGTTTTGCAACAATTACCCTTTTTAGTCCACTTGCAATGGTTTTCAAATAGTGTTTTGGGTCTGGTTGTCTTCAACCTGTAGACTATTGTCCTTCACGAAGGGTTGATTGATCCAATGATGGCATGATGGTATCCAATTTGTTAGTTTTTGTGACTTGATACTTTCTTCTTTGTCTAGTGTCAATTGTGCAAATAGCTCAAGCCAGTCCACATTAAACACATGATGTATGCCTTAGTATGGTGGTGTTAGAATAATGTTTGATGTGCTCGTTTAACCATAGAATGCTACACCATTGTCACCCAACCATAGGCATAAAGCCACCCCTAAGCACTTTAACCTTTGATAGAAAGAATGATTCCAGGAAGCCATACCATCACCAACAGATAACCAAGAGAGCGCACCTTCTCCAACGGTAACGCACAAGAGAAAGTACCAGAAAGACTAATCAAGAGAAAACTGCCCAACTGCAACTGCTACTCCTCCAAACTTGCACATTGTTTCTAGTTTTCTAGGTGAGAGTGAGTGAACAAATGAGCCAAGACGTCCTCTATTTATACTAATCTGTCCAGTGACTTTTCTGGCTGGGCCGACTTGACTTTCTGGTAATTATATTTTCTGTTTATCTTTTTCCTGTGGAGCCGACTGGTCTATATGGAGGATAATACCTCAATATTATATATTCTGCTGAGCCAACTTGTCTTGTAGTGTTTTCACACATTTGTTTAGGGTTTCTCTTGCTTCTGGAATATTCTATTCTAGTCAAAGGTTACACATGGAGGTTAATACCTCCCACAACTACCATAAGACCAAATTGAACATACTTATGGCCAAATATAAGGCCCTTATGTTTTGAGTCCACCAAAGCCCATTACAAAGAACTCAAAATTGAGTTGGTTTCAACCTTGTGCTGCTTTCCATCCTATGGGTATAGATTGGTCCTCCCCTCTTTGAGAACGATGTCCCCCATCATTTTTCTCTTCTTTAATGACGAGTCATTGAGTTGAAATGGCTGGCTTGAGTCTTGACTTGAGTCTTGAGGCAGTCTTCTTATAGGGTCTAGCTCATGGATGGATTAAGGAACCCCTTTGAAGGATGATGGATTTCCAACATCTCCTCCATAAGAGGTGGGAATTCTTGTTTCACTTTGTTCTTTAGACAACCATCTTCAGTTTCGTGGCAGTTAGCCTTTTTAGTCCACTTGCAATGGTTTTCAAAGTGTTTTGGGTCTGCTTGTCTTCAACCTGTAGAATATTGTCCTTCTCGAAGGGTTGATTGATCCAATGATGATATGATGGTATCCAAGTTGTTAGTTTTTGTGACTTGAACCTGTAGAATATTGTCCTTCTCAAAGGGTTGATTGATCCAATGATGATATGATGGTATCCAAGTTGTCTAGTGTCAATTGTGCAAATAGCTCAAGCTGGTCCACATTAAACACATGATGTATGCCTCAGTATGGTGGTAACCTAATTCAAAGGAATTTTTTTCCTTTCTTCTTCATGATTTCAAATGGTCCATATTGTATTGGTCACAACTTCAAGTTCTTACTTTTCCCCCTTGAATTGTCTTTTCAATTGGTGTTGCCAAAATTTATTTCTGACTTAGAGCTTATGATCAATTGATGCTCAATATGCAATCCTTCTTGATTGAATATGTAGCCCAAATATACTATTTGGGGACATGGAAAATGAACTCTTCTTCACATTGACTCAAGGTTGCTTCTCTTCACTAGACGTATGCACTTAGGATCCCTTTGGTCCAGTTTTGAGTAGGTTCTCCCTGACTTCGAGTAGAGGGTGAGCATCAAATTCCACAGGAGAATAGGATTTGCTAGCTAAGTCATATGCGAGGGATCGTGAGAGAGAATCACTTTATTTTCGGTGTCCTAACTATTACAATATATGGGAGTGTTTTTACTGCCTTTTTAGGGAGAATTATTTTATTTTTTGGTGTCCTAACTACTACAATATATGGGAGTGTTTTTACTACCTTTTTAGGGAGTCTCAAAACTCTCTCTCCATCTTTTTTTGGTATACTTGGATCAATGGTGCTTAGCTTTGTTTATGGGAGAGGTTTTGTGTCTCCAATCCTCCACACTTAGGCCACCTTCTTGACCGAACACCACTTAGACAATTACGTCCTTTTATTTGGTGCTGCCAACAGTCAGGGGCACCAATGAGTAGGTGGATATAACACCATTCTAGTAGGGTCTAGATCCGGGAGACGTCGAGGGGCCTCTAGGCTCCTACCCCCATCAATGAATCTTGTGTAGACTTGCAGACTCCATTAGGCACCAATGAGTAGGTGGATATAACACCATTCTAGTAGGGTCTAGATCCGGGAGACGTCGAGGGGCCTCTAGGCTCCTACCCCCATCAATGAATCCCGTGCAGACTCCATTGGCTTGTCCTTCCAATAGGCAATCCTCCACTTTCAAACAACAACAACAAGAACCACCCTTGAGACAACGAGACACATCGTAGATCAACTCTTCTTCTAGATCTTATGGATAATCTTCTATCCTAAATTTTTCTCTTTGGCCTCAAATGCTAGGAGAGACACAATTACATGGAGGGGGATGACAACATTTCCTCCTCATCAGGGGACGGGTCCAATGGGCATTGAGTCTTCTACTTCCCCCTTGTACCTCCTTTGGGGCATCCCTTAAGAGATTTTATGCAATTTTGGCCTTTGGTTTTATGCATTTTTGGCCTCTGGACCTTTAGCATTCCATGTACTACATATTATCCAGTAGCACTTTCTTTCCTAGATATTAGAGTTTAGATCTTAGATTAGATCCACATTTGGTCTTTATATAGGAGTGGTCGTTGCACTTCCACAATGTATTGACACTATTGTACTTAGCAGTCCCATCGACGTATTTGTGGTTACCTGTTGGACATTAATAAAATTATCTTAGCTTATCATCAATATTTCCAATATGACTTATACATTTTGCATGTGCTATCCTAGTTTTGACCCTTGGAAGGTGTTGGATCAGGTTATGTGTAAATTGTAAATGTGTGATTATTATGATGGGTGTCAAACTATGTGATCTTAAATAAGTGACCCTTGGAAGGTGTTAGATCAGGTTATGTGTAAATTGTAAATGTGTGATTATTATGATGGGTGTCAAACTATGTGATCTTAAATAAGTGACCCTTGGAAGGTGTTGGATCAGGTTATGTGTAAATTGTAAATGTGTGATTATTATGATGGGTGTCAAACTATGTGATCTTAAATAAGTGACCCCATAATGTAAATGTTGTAAATATGCTTTGTATGGATATCTAGTACGGAGCTTAAGGCCAAGGCTTGACTAGAGAATGGTAGGCATGTAGATGTTGTACATATTCTTTATATGGACCATGTGT
>SNQJ01S0002156.1:162080-187609 GCA_010110895.2 Picea sitchensis | reverse complement strand
TGCTTATTGAGGAGCTCAAAGAGTCCAACTATTGTGTTGATTACTGGACATAGGCAAATAGTTGTCATAGTACAAAAACATTTTACTCCTATATGCTTGCAACTGGCTGAATTTAGCATTAACCTGTTGTAAATCACTAATAAATAGAGTTGAAACTTAGTTTATGAGCTATTTGGTGATGATCATAACCATATGTTGATTTGGTGGCAGGTATTGGTAGTTCAGGGTGGCGAGCACCGGAACAACTTCTTGATGGTCGTCAAACTCGTGCAATAGATTTGTTCAGTCTAGGATGTGTTCTTTTCTTTTGCATCACTGGAGGTAAACATCCATTTGGTGCAGAGTATGAGCGCGATGGGAACATTGTGAACAGTCGATATGATCTCTTCCCCATTGAAGATATGCCTGAAGCCGTTGACCTTGTAACTCGCTTATTGGGTAGTGCTGCTGATCAAAGGTGAACAAAATCTCTGAAGGCATTTTTTTGTTATTTCAGTTGGTTCCCACAGACAATCAATAGAACTATTGCTATGAAAGTGAATGATTGTTATCAAATTTACAACTTCAAGCTTTTCAGTGTATAACATGGAATTCCTGTCATTTCAGGCCCAGGGCAACAGAAGTTTTGGTGCATCCTTTCTTTTGGAGTTCAGAAACGCGCCTTTCATTTCTTCGGGAAGCCAGTGATAGGGTAGAATTAGAGAATCGAGAGCAACAGTCTGACCTTTTGCAGGCATTGGAAAGCGTTGGATCTCGAGCTATCGGTGGGACATGGGATGGTAAATTAGAGAGTGGACTTCTTGAAAACATTGGCCGTTATCGTCGATATAAATTTGACAGTGTCCGTGATTTGCTTCGTGTCATTCGGAATAAATTGAGCCATTACAGGGAACTCCCAATCTCTGTACAGGTTTGTTATACTGCCATTGCTTCTCTAGAATAAGACACAGATGCACTTATGAAAAACTTGAAAGTCTTGTAATTGTAATTGAATACGGACTAAAAAAATGTGACTTTTTTAATGTCAATATCAATATCAATGACCAAAGGGACCATGCTAAATAAAAGGTTTGAATAGAAAACTATTGTAGCATATTCTGTCAAATGTCAAAAAAGGGCCCTAATAGCTAAATTTCTCCGTTTTTCTATGCTGTGCAGTGTTTTTCCTGGCAATAATTTAAAGTTTTGATGTATTCATGCATTTGGGCCATGGGGTCATTGATAAGAAATAGTTTATTTTCTTTAATTCGCTCATTTTAAAGTTGCTTCCAGTTTATTCTGTGCCTGGATTTTTGTCACTGTTTTACTGAGTTGAGGGTTTTGCCCATAAAGTCAAAGGACTAGCTTTGTTAAAAAATCTCTGTGCTTCGCTGTTTCATTGAAGTCGTCTTTATATGTTTCTGAAGGAATCATCTTTATTATTTTAATGGGTGTTCCAGGAGATGCTTGGTACCATTCCCGAGGGATTCGAAAACTATTTTAGGAGCAAATTTCCAAGGCTACTCATCGAAGTCTACAAAGTTTTTTCTGAACACTGCTTCGATGAAGAATGTTTTAAAAAGTACTTAAGAAATTGTACAATTTGAAAGCTGTGAAGGTGTATTTCTGTCGACATTCACGTGTCTGGCTAGGCTTGTACTTACAAAGGTGACTGTAATAGAGAGGGGATTGAGAACTATTTCAGGAGAAGGTTTCCAAGGCTTCTTGATTATGTTTACAATGTTTTCCCTCAATAATGTAAGGAACAAGAGCCTTTTAGAGAGTACTTCTATACAACTTGAAATGTTGGAAGGTGGATTTCTGTAATCATTCAAAGATCTGACTAAATTTGTTCTACAGAGACATTCAGATAGCGTTTTGAAAGCTTGCAATCGGTGAGCACCAAACAAGGAAATTCGTCATCCAATACTTGACTACTGTTCTACCATTTAACTCATTCTAAATATTCGCACGCCTTGTAACATGTTTCTTCACATGACTCGGTATTGAAAGAAAGGCACTGGGATTTGACCATTATACTAAAATACAACAGCTGCATTCTAGTGTTATATTGGCATTGTACTTTGATCATGTATGTACTTTAAAAGACTCCAAACCTTGTAATATTTATGTTCCAGCCATTGCCACTGTAATTTGTTATTATGACACCTCTGAGAGTAGCACTTGAATTTGGAAAGACATCGTGCTTTTATCGGCGATGTAAAATAGAATATTGGTTTGGGAACTAAACATCCATAAACTAAATTAGCCATATCCAAGGGAGTGCAGAGGGATAGCACTTGAATTTGAAAAGACATTATGCTTTTATGGCTGATATAAAATAGAATATTGTGATGAAAACCAAATATCCCTACACCTTCATGAACCCATATTTAAGGGAGAGGCTGTGGGTTTATAGAATTTTTTCCTTTAGAAATAAATCTGTGGAAATTTTTTGGGCACTTCTCCTCCTGGGAATCAAAGGTTTATAGATTAATCACAAGACATGTATAATTTTAGACTCCTTTTTAATAAGATAATTTCATTTCTAATATAAGTAGAAGGTCTGTCTTATTTTCAAGAAATAATTGGAAGCCAAGAATGACATTCCGCAACAATGATACATTCTCAACCTTGATGTCCTGAATTTTACTAGGTATTATAGTTATTAAAAAATAGGAAGATTGTTAGAAATGGACAGTATAACAGCCCCGCTATCTACTATGAGAACAAAATTATTGCTAGAATATTTGCACCCATAAGCTCTTTGGAGAGTTGCTGGTTTTCGTATTTGAACGACAGCTCCCCAATGTAATGTGTAGACTTCATTATGTTCTAGTTGAGATTGAGACAATTTTGTTAAATTGGCACCTATATCAATAGAAAGTTCGTTTTCTTTTACAAGAAATAATAGGAAGCCAAAAATGACATTCTGCAGCAATGATACATTCTCATCCTCGATGTCTTGAAATTTACTGGGTATTATAGTTATAAAAGATTAAGAACATAGTTATAAATGGACAATATAACAGCCCTTTTATTTACTATGAAAACCTAATTATTGCTAGAATATATGCCACCCATAGCCCTGCTGGGGAGTTGGTTTTCGTATTTGAACGACATAACTCTAGTTTAATGTGTAACTCTGATAATGTTACTCTAGTTGAGATCGAGACTGGCAAAGTGATTGCCTTGATACCATCTGGATGGTGATGCAAGCCAATGTGTTGAAATTGAGTAGATATCGAATGACCATGGGCACAACATTCATTACTCCTAAGGAGTAAGGACGTGTCAATATTGAGAACATAGCGTTAAATCTAATGCAAATGCTTCAAGTCTTTTGGGAAGTAGATTAAAATTCATTGAAAACAAAACTTTAAGCTCGGGTGCTTACTAAGGGGCTCTAGGGATCACTTCATTACATGAACTCATTGTAAACGTGGTGATAAATAAACTTGTATATTGAATGTCTTTGTCCTTTTGTAGTAGAGGGCATGTAGTCACACGAGGAATTAATGCAAAGACAAGATGAACTTGTAAAATGGACTAATGAATCACTTCATAACATCAATCCATTGTAGAAATCACTATGGGATTTTTTTGTTATTATTTCATAGTGCAATTCATACTTAATGCTTTTTGTCACTTCATGAGATAATGTTTACATGCTTCATTCATTAAACATTCAAAATACAAAGTTAATATGTTGATTTTAAAAACAACATTGTAGGTAGTCATTAGTTTTAATGTGGTGTTAACTAGAAACCACTATGGATTTTTTTGGTTATTATTTCATAGTAGAAGCCATACATAATGCTTTTTGTCACTTTATGAGATAATGTTTACATGCTTCACACCCAAAATGCCCTAAAATACATAGTTAATATGTCTATTTTAGAAACAACATTGTAGGTAGTCATTAGTTTTATATCATTTGATTAATATTGGGTTTATGCTTTGAGTTCATTCTCCACACTCTTTTTCTTTTCTATGTGATTGTTCTAATACTTGAATTTTAAACGAATTTTTAAAGAAAATGTTTATTTTCAACTAATATTTAACAAGTATGTACATGACCTTATTTTACAAAAGAAATGGTCTACTTGGGCAACCTTGACTACACTAGCTTCAAGGGCATTAAAAACCTTAAAATCTAACCAACACTGTTCTAATTACCATATCCAAGGCAAACTATCATAGTATGACTTGGTGTGAATAAAAATTTTCCAAGAGTCAATTTTTTTATAGTGCCATTATGGTGAGTACAAGCATAAAAAAATTAACACCAAGTTCATTATGATGAATATCATGCAAAAATTGGGATTAGCCCAATCGTTGGAGGATCATCTTTGTCATCATTGTTTGGCCCTCCATCCCTTGATAGGCCACTCGAGCTCTAGAGTGTCAACCTCCCATGTATCATTCTCTTTTTGTGGTGGGTTATGGACTTTTGAGTTTGTTAGGGCCAATGTAGGATTCTTGTTGTTTAGACACTTGGATATAGGTTTGTGAGGCCAATTGCGATTGTGTTCATGATGCTCTTTCATGACCGAACCAATTCTATGTTTGAGTTTCCCTTCACTCTGTGGGGACTACTTTGAATGGGCTTAAGGGAGCCAGGGGGGCTCTTGACTCATGGTGCAAGAGGTTCCACCCCAGTAGCATAGATAGGAAACATCTAACTTCTTGGACATGCACAATGATTTGCAAGCAAAGATTAATACATGTAGCTACCCAATGAACCTAAGATACAAATCTACATGTGAGGGTTTTGTTAAAAATAACATTATTATTTTTTTCCCAAATTAGAAACAAGGTTTCAATATTGACATGCTACCATGCAAATTGAAATTTGATGGAACACTGTAATTTATTTTACATTTGCTAGGGTCAATGTAGGAATCTTCTTGTTCAGAGGCTTGGATAGAGGATCGAGCCTAACAATGATTGCACCCATGATGCTCCCTCATGGCTCAACCAACTCTAATTCTTAGTTTCCCTTTAGTTTGTTGGTCTACTATGAATGGGCCAAGGGAGCCAAAGAAGCTACGGGGGGCTATCAACTCATGGCACAAGGCGCTCCACCACAATGATCTATAAACTAGCATAGGTAGGCAACATCTAACTCAACTTCCTAGACACGCATAATAATCCACGAGGAGAGATTAACACATGTAGCTACCAAGTTAGCCTAGGGAAAAAAAATGTATCGTAGGGGTTTTGTTCAAATTAGCATCATTTCCCCCCCAAATTAGGAACAAGGTTTCAATCTTGACACATTACAGTCCTAATATTTTCGTTGGTTCTCTAGGGATTGCACTCCCAACCACCAATTATCCATCCATCCAAAATCAATTCTTTTCGGTCGTAATCCTTGGTGTCTAGTTGTTGCATAATATTCTTTCCCTTGATTCCATGTATTGTTGTTGACGCTTCTCCAATTTGTAGTAGAAGTTGTTCTATGATAACATCTTGTTGAATAATGGTTTTGTGATGCCATATTCCATGAATATTGATAATTATTCCATCTTCTTCCTTGATAATGTCGATATTGATCTTCTTGTCTTCCTTGAAATCTTTCCTGATAATGATGGTGTCAATATGGTTTGACATTTGATGATTTTTCTTCATTCTGCACACCCATTTCATCTATCTTCTTTTCAGAGACAATGGAATCCTCTATCCTCTTTGCTTGGTCCTTAATTACTCTAGCCTTGGAGATAATACCATCATATTTTCCAGGACACCCTCTAGACGAAGTTTAACTTCTTCAAGTATCTTCTATTGACCTTCTTGAATCTTGTCTTCTTTCTTCTTTCGAAGTTACAGTGTGACCCCATCTATCAAATTCTAACGTCCTTTTTCAATTTTGGATTGCATTTCTAATTTTACCTCATTAGTATTCAGGGATTCCTCAACCTTCTTGCAAATTTCTTCTTCAAGTCTTTTGGTAGATTCTTCATCCAAGATCCTTGTTTCTTCTTGATTTTGACCATGCTTCTTTTATTCTTTCAATCTTTTAACCTCATCCAATATTTTTTTTATTATTGTTTTATAATCTATATACCTCTTCATCTTTCTTTTTCAATTCTTCCCTTGAATCATCATTTTCTCACTTTGCTTTGCTACTCTTTTCTTGCTTTAGGTTTTTAACCTCCTTAATGAGTGATTCATTAAGGGATTACATCTTGATGAGCTCATCATTTTTCTTAGTAATATAATTTCATAGATCCTCATTCTCCCTTTGCAATTTGGAGACAATTTCTTTTGATTCATTTAACTCTGCTTGAATTTTATACATCTCCTCCCTTTTTGTATCCTTAATCCATTTATTTGAGAAGAGTTATTCAAAATTTTCCTATGCGGGGGAGCTTTTAGTAACCTTCATCAAGGTTATCCCACCACTTAAAAGCTTCACCACTCAATTAAAAGAATACCTTCAAAGAACTCGAATTATTTTCCTTTATCTCCTCAACCATTCTCCGGGATTGATTTCATCTTTATCTTCATCTCCGCTAAAGCTATGTATTGCCATTGATTCTTAATTGAGCTATAACCCAAACATCAACTTACAACCTTTGAAACCTTGATTTGAAGTCTGTCCTGCTGGCTGACCTTCCTTGTGAAATTACGACCCTATGAGTCTGAAATTTTGACCCGTAGTAGTCTGAAATGTCTTCTCTGCAATGCAATTGGGTTTGCCAAATGAAAGTTATGGTAACTTTCCCAAACCTTGCTAAATTTTGTCCCATTCTGGAGAGCGAACTTGTACATAATGCCACACACCCAATATTTGATATATGATTCTAAAACTCACATTGTACTCTTTCCAATGCAATTGATCTCACAGAATTTGGATCCTCTATTAAGAATTTATGACTATTTTACCCAAACACCTACTTGAGAGTAGTTACAAGACTAGTTAGAAATTACAATGACCCAGAAGCTGAAATTTGTATAATAAGTACCTTGCTATGTCTTATAAACAACCTCTAAGTTTCTCTTTCTTGAGTGGCTCCAATTTTTTTTTTATCAAAACTGCCAAGATGATTTGCTTGAAGCAGAAAAACCCTAGGATCGATGCTATGATACCAAATGTAATGATCCAAATTCTTACAAATATCATAATAAAATAGAAGTACATACCATGTATAGAATGTGAGTGTGGAGCATAACTCCAATATAGATAAATTACACAATAACTCCTTAAATAATAGGAGAACCTCCTCCACATAACAAAATACCTTTATATTTCACAATTCACATCCCTACAATAATGAATACATGATCTTTATATATACCTAGTCACACTTGCACATGATGTCCCTTTACTATTAGATTGTCCTTATTACATATACATTTACAAATTACATGTACATTTAGCCCCATATGTCCCTCCTTGGGATCATATGACTCCCTTGGGTTATAAAATTACTTTAATTAAATCAATTATTAAAGTAAAGTGCTTTTATTAATTAGTTGAGTTTTATTTAATGAAATGTTAAAATTAACAATAGTGAATTAAATATAGCCATTAATCTCAAGTGAGGTGAGAAGTAATCTCAACTGTCAATTACTTTGGAGATTAAGGTTAGGTCATAACTCAAGATTATAAAAGCATGGCAAGGGTGAAGGAGGAGGCTCTTGATACACTTGATACAGAGCATAGGAGAACTTTTGCTCAAGTGGATTGGATCATGAAGGAATGTGATTCAAGGAGATGTTGGATAGGTGGAGAAGGATTTCCATCTAGATATCAAGTAAGGGAGAAGATAGAACATAGGTAGCCATAAGTGAGTTTCATCATATTGGAGCCACAACATTAGGGTCAAGTCGTACAAAGTTTTCTGTACAAAATTTTGGCATGTGTATGCGAGTTTCAGTGGAGACAGACGCGTATAGATGAGTTTTCTCAAGGAAAGAAGCACACATCTCAGGAAACGTACAAGTCCGAGATCGTACAATAGACCAGGAGGTTGCTAAGGATAACAAGTGTTGTCTAAAGTTTTCTGTATTTCTTTGTGGACCGTTTTCTTAGTAAGGGAGCCCTTGTAAGCTTTGAAGTTATTTGAATGATAAGCTTAATTAATGAGAATAATATCTTTATGTATTGTGTTTGATATTTTGGTTTCCAGTATTGCTTCCACTATATCTATTTGATTTGACTATTTCATCTAGTGTATTTTGTTTTGTGAGCTGCTAATTCGATTTACAACAAGGAAATCACTAGATAGCAAAGTACCTAGGTGTCATAGTAAGGTAAATTGAACATAAACTAACACTTAAGAATCCATTGGATTTAATGAAAGAGTTATCTTATATGTTATACACATATATGTTGTGCTAGGGGCACAATAGAGTACACCAAAGGTTCCAATTAATTTTGTGAAAGTCCCAATGATATTCAAAGTTGACCCACAAAGAATTAAAAGGAATTTTTTATTTACCATAAGAACTTAAGGAGGGATTTCTACATGAAGAATAATAAACATGGGGGATAGTGAGGACCTTTACACAACTTTGAACTTAAACATTGTTTGCTATCATCATGGGCTCGACAATCCATTTTGCAATCTTTTTCTTAACTCTTTAGATGACCATATCCTAAATTACCTTTGGAGAAGTTTGGAAAGTAACTAGAATGGTCATAGTTTAAATTGTGTTAGTTGGATCCAAGATCGTCTTCAATACAAAAATCATTATGAGGTTTCATTTATACATTGTTTGAAACATTGCATTTTCCCTTTGATATTTGGCACTCAAGGTTGTGTAGAAAATACCCAAGTAATTCATGGTATTCTTAACAAATTCCCATCCCTACATAATGGTAAGCAGTGAGTGGTTTACAAAGTGACCATTGGTAAGTTGCCCCATGTATGTTGTGTACTTAAAGACGTATTTCTTGTGCATTATACTATGCACATGAGCTATTCTGTATGTACTATCCTCATAATTTTGTAATTCTACTCCTCTATAAAATCATATTTTAATATTAATAAAATGCTACTTTTATGTAATAAGAGCCTTGTCACTTTTAGTAGTGAATTAAGCTTTAAGTTATGGTTTTTGACTATTTTTGTTATAAATAGGGGTTTCTCCCTCTCATTTATAACTCTAATAATTTTTTCCCCAAGGAAACCTTGCAAGGTGTTAGTACCATATTTGTTCCTGCAATTGATATGAAGGCTCGCCAAGGTTGCAAGGTTAAGATTGGACGAACTAGAGATAGAGGGCCGAAATCAAGAGGTAATTTATTTCAAGGAAAATAGAATAAAAAAACAGAAAATCCATGCACTTTTTGTGCCTAAGGAAAGATCTAAGCACTTGGGCTCTTATTGAAGGTAAAAAAGGGCCTATTGCGCCCCGGAAGGGCCTAATTTTTATTAGCAGAGGAGCTTACCATAGAATCGAGGCCTAGGAACTAGTTGCCAACAAATATGCGAGACTCGACCAATCCGATGGCTACATGCAATAGGGTGTAGATCAATGGTCCAGATTTGATCAGGGGGGAAAATCCATGGTTCATTGGGCCACCGGGATACCAAGATGCTTAAGCCCATGAGTGAGTCAATGGAAAGCATCCAATCATCGATCCATCGAGCTCATTGAGCCACTGAGAGTTAACCTCAGCCAAAGCACTTCTCCATATTGTTTTTGGTTCGATGCCACATCAACATATGCAGGACCATTCAAGTGAGACATGTTATCCCCATTTTGTGGGATAACTAAGGAGATGATGTCTCGAGGCCCTTAGGTTGCAGATATGGAGTTCTAAGAGACCACATGACTAGTAGTGTCCACTTACCCATATGGAAGCCCACTCTATCACCACAATTTGTATCCATCGTCAGCGCATCCACCACACCAACTAAGCTTTTGGAGGGCACATGGGTCTTTCTCCATGCGGTACTAGTCAGGTATTGTGGTAGGTAATTACCCGAATATTTGAGACATTTGAGCATGTTGTATTTAAGCTGCTTTCGATTATAGAATGAATTCTTGGAAATTATGCTTTTGACCCTGTTTCACCTTGGTGAGTGTCATCGATTTCCTATTAAGTGGCCAACTTTTGGGGAAGGGTTGCAACTGGGGTTCCCTTGAGGGGTTATCGTACCATTCTCGACCATACTGACCACTTTCTTCTCATTTCTTTCCCATCATATTTCCCTCTTCTAGGCCCTTTGACTTTAGTGACCTAAGTAGGGTATGCACCTCATTTCATGGGAAGAAGGGGATGAAGGCCTAGGGGGATGGTTGCTGGCGAAAGATAAGAGCCTAAAATATAAACCTTCTAGATGCTTGCCTAGACATGTCTTGAGAACAATGAACTTCTTCTCTCAAAATAATTGAAGACCTGCAAAATATCAAACACACAATAACTATCCCGCTTGAATATAAGACTAACACAAGTGCATTATAACGCTTTACATGGTTACCCCTATCACACTTTGTGGACCTCTTCTTTCAAGTGACAATGTGTTACTGCCCCCCAAGCTAATCGATTCACTGTTGGGATTGCACACGTGTTTGGATCATTAATTAATTAATACATGGAAATAAATGGGCTTGGAAAAATGTTACATTGAGGAAGAAGGTGCATCACACCCCCTACAAAGGCACCCATAAATGAGATAATACGATCCCTTGTATATCATGAAACTCATTGATCTATGAAGTCTAAACCCCTATCCACCTCATCATCTGCTACATAACTTTGAAGGGGCATCCTTGGAAGCATCCCCTACTTGAGGGTTTTGGTCTACCCAATAGGACTTTTATGACACCCCTCCCATACCTAAAATTGGTCAATTGTATAGGGTCTTGGAGAATTTGTTTAATTTGATGAGGTAGTTTTGTTGCACTTGTTTAGGTTCCTTGTTTATTAGATGTGGTTTTCACTTGCCATGATATTTTGACTTGAGATCCTTGGAGGGTGTGGCTATTTGTTTTACAGGACCTTGTTGGTGGACAATTTTGGAGGAACAAGCCTAGCTTGGGCTTCCATGGGGCTTGAAGCCCATAGGTTGGATGCCAAGGGTCCACATTTCGGATCATGATGATTTGCCTTTGGAGGCCTAGAAGACATCATGGATGAACTTACCTAGCCCTTATTACCCAAACGACTTTCCTAGGAGAGGTAAAATGTCACTTTTGGAGGCTTGACATCACCTAGGGCTAGGGTTTGGTGGCGATGGAGGTGTTTCTCATTGAAAAATGGCATGTTTTGAAGGAAGGAGACTTTGGACCATGAATAAGAGGCTTGGATGAATGACATGTGGCCTTTGGAGGCCTAGCCATGCATCCCCAACTCCAACGACTTGCTCCAAGTGTCCAAACGTCTCCCTAAAGGGGTGACATCATCTTATTTTAGGGTTTCTAATGTCAAAAAAATGTAAATTAAATATTATTGTTTGGTTTAATGGGTAAGATAAGGGTTGTTGACCCCTTATCTTATGTTTTACCTTGACTAAGTGGACAAACTATGTTTTAGACATTTTGTATAAATAAATATCATGTGAATCTCATTTGATAACATAACTCTCCCATTGTGAGAAGTATTTGGCTGAAATTTGCGCCATCCTTGGGGAAATATTCTCTCTCTTGTGATTTTTGTCTTGGTTTCTTTATGTTATTGGTCGAAAAAGTAGTGCGCTACCCTTCTTGGAGTTTTTATTTGGCATTTGTGGTGGATTTGTCTTGGTAAGATGAGGTTTATCTTGTCATTTCTTGAACTAGCTAAGGATTTATCTTGTTGATACTTCATTGCTTAGTCACAAGTTTGATTTGCTAGATCTCTTGGGGAGTATAAGGATTTACAACCCCACCATTATTTATCATTTTTTTCTAGAAGATATTTGTTTCACAAGGTTTTACTAGGAGGAGTAAAAGGGTTTGCACCCTCCTAGTATCTCATAGATTAGTATTTGTTTGCCTTGGGGAGGAAGAGGGTTTATACCCCCAAGGAGATAGAATTGTTTATCTCTTTATTTAATTGACCCCATAACCCAATATCTAAAGGCACTAGCATAATTGCATTGGAGAAATAAAATATTGCATTGGTTAACGTCAAATTTTAGATTTGAAGGTTGTCTAAGTTGGAATCAACTCTTTGCTCTATATGCTTGATTGAGCCACTAGGGAATCATATTTAGCTAAGTACTTATTGCTGCTATTATAAATCTTCATCTACAACCATTAGGGCTACAAAAACCCTAACACTTTTTCATTCATAACTTGCTTTTCAACCATCAAAAGTTGCTAAGATTTTGCTACATTTATCTACTTGGCCTAGCACATATCTTGGGTGGATTGTTTGTGATTTTTGGTGGTTGGATTTAATGCTTTAAAAACTTGTTTTCTACAGACACAAGGTTGCAAAATATCTATGCAAACACTTTTTATTACAACCTTGTTTTATTGCTAAGGTCTTGTGCTTTCATTCTTGAGTATCACTAGTGTTTATCTAACTTATATCTAGCATCATTCCTTGGAATTTTAGCAATTGAATAGTAGCTTTAACCCTTATTTTCTTGCTGACATAGATTGTTTACTGCTGCAATTAGGAACAACAAGCTTAACTTTCTTTTCCACCTAACATTATACATATATGTTCGACTTGTTCTTGTGTCTTGGGAAGGTAGGACATTCTTCACATTTGTCTTTATCTCTTATAAAGAATTGGCTACCGTTTAGACGCTTTCCCAAACGTTTCTTCATCTTCTATATTGAGTTGTAGGGGGACCATCCTTCATCTCTTCATTTTCCATATCAGTCCCCTCAGGATCACTCAGATTCCCCCCTTGAGGTGATTCTATCATCTCTAAAGTGACGGGAATACTTGCCTAAGGTGACAGTGGGTAGGTGTTCTCTAAGTTGTCACCATTTGGTGGTTGGGTCAGGGTTTTCCCAACCTACAACTTGTGCTATAAAAAGACATGAATGGTCCAAATATGATTGGTTCAAGGTCTACGGTCTAGATCTAATCTTATCGACAAGTCCAAGTGAGGAAGATTGTTTGAGGATCAATGGTCCATATTTGTCTGGGCCCAGATTGACGATCTAGATTTGTTTTTTAGCCCCAAAGTGCACCGAGCCACCAGGCTACTAGGATGTTTTATCCCATGAGAAAGTCAAGTGTTGAATGGTGTTGTCACTGATGTCAAAGTAAGTCATTAACATGAATAAGCCTATGAGTTTACTTGAAGGATTCTAAAAAATGGTCCCCTTATGGCATAGGTTTAAGTATGGCCCTCACGGGAAGACGCTTTGAAGAAGCCCACAAGAAGCCCCAAAGGAGTGGTCAAGAAGCCCCGTAATTATTTGAAGAAAATGAGTATGAAGGAAATTGCAAATGCATGAAAAACCTCCATGGATTGATAGTCCTTGTTAATCCGTTTCCAACGGTAGGTGGCACACCACGTGGTTCCTCACGGTTGAGGAGATATGCCCTCTTAAGGGTGATCAAGTGAATTTTCCCTCAAATTTGCCACCAAAAGTAGTGCAAGCAAGAAGTTATAGGTCGACACTAAAGTGAAGTAAAGGAAGTGATTCAAAGGGTATAAATACACATCAAGAACCTCTCATTTTCATCATTCAAGCTTGTGATATCTTAGCACAAGTTGGGTAGTGAACGTACAAGGAGCTCTTGATGGTGAAGTTGAGGAAGGCTTGATGGAAAAGTTGAGGAAGGGTTTGATTGCTATGGGTGCGCTATAATATGGAAGGTGTTTCTCTATTGATGGTGAAGTTGAGGAAGGATTGATGACCTAATATCTCGTGAATTAGGGTTTCCACATAATTAGGGTTTCCACACGATTAAAGGTATGTCTTTTTCATATGATTTGAGGCTCATATTTTGGATATTTTGGCACATGATTTGAGGTGTATCCTTGGAGATATTGGCACAGGATTTATGTGGTTTTTGGGGTTTATATGTGGACCCAATTTGATGATGATGATGTATAAATGTTAGTGATACAGAAAAAGACAGTGACAATGACTGTGAAAATGACAATGATAGGTTGATTCTCTTACATATTTAAAGGTGGAAGGAAGGGGTAAGGAAAAGGAAAGGAAAGAGGGTTGGAGCTTCCTTCTAGTTGAAGCTGGAGAATCTAGGGAGTTGTAGCTTCCTTCAGGTTGGAGCCTGTAAACCAGGGGGTTGGAGTCTCCTTCCATTTGGTGCTGGAGAATCTTGGAAGTTGTAGCTTCTTATGAATGTAATATTTTTATTATAAAAGAAAAACATTTCACAGATTTCCATGTAAATCTGTTGTACACTATGTATTTCTTCTTTTGCTCTTTATTGTATACTGGGATGCATTTATTTGATTAAAAACTTAAAGTTTAAAAAGTGCTAAATTTTACTTGATACTGATTCACCCACCCCTCTTAGTATCAACAATTGGGATCATATAAGGTTACCTTCAGAACAGTCTAATCACTGGAAGGAAGATTGTGAAAAAAAATGGAAGTCCACATTCCAAATGGGATTCCACCATTTGATGGAAACAATTATGCATACTGGAGCAACATAATGCAAACTTACTTAAAAAATTTAGGATTGGATATCTGGCTCTCAGTTGTCAATGCCTATAAAAATCCAAAAAATACTCCAACCGATCAAGATGAGAAGAAATTAATGAGCCATAATTCAAAGGTTAGGTATGTTATCATAAGTGGATTGCCACCAACTATTTCTAGCAAGGTGATGGATTGCAACACAACTAAAGAAGTTTGTGATAAACTTAAAAATGTTTATGAAGGCGATCCAAAAGTCAAGCAAGTCATGCTTCAATGACACATAGCATAATTTGAAAATCTGAAAATGAATGAAAAATAATATATTGCAACTTATTTACTCAGAGTAGATGAAATTGTCAATTCCATCAGAGGATTAGGAGAAGAAGTCGAAGAATCCTTGGTTGTACAAAAAGTGTTGAGATCACTTCCTTTGAGATATGATGCCAAGGTATCGACCATTGAATAAACTAGGGTTTTGACCAAAATGACAATGAATGAACTACATGGGACCCTCACAACATATGAAATGAAAATATATACAAAAAATGGACTGCTAGACAGAGAAATAGATTTTAAAGCCACGAAGAAAACAAGGAACAAAGAACACAGGGTAGAAGAGATACCAGGTGATGAATCATATGAAGAAGACACAAACTTTGTAAGGAGGATCAAGAGGGGAACCAATAAATACAAAGGTGAGTTACGTTTTAAAGGCTTCAATTGTGGTAGAGTAGGACACTATGCTAAGAAATGTCCTTTTGAAGAAAATAAAAGATTCCACAAGAAAAAGAGTCTTAAATCCAAGGAGGACAATAGTTCTTCAGATGAAAGCGATGGAGAAGAAGGGGAAGTTATCTTCATAACTCAAGAAGCTCAGAATGATGACCAAAAAAATTCCAAAACAAATGAAATCAATTTTGAATAAGAGTCTGATCTAGAGACAAAAGAAAAAAACATAGAATCTTTTTATGGAAGCAAATGCATCATAGAAAGTGAACATGAATATGAAGAAAATCTTGAAAAATTGAAGCATGCTGAAGAATAAAATATCAAGCTCAGAAACAAAAATAGAGAGTTAAAAAATGAACAGAGAAATTGTGAAGAAGAGAATCATGAGCTTGAAATGACAATTAACATCTTGAAGGAGCAATTAAATAAAGCCAAGAAGACTGAAGATTATGAAAATCTGAAATAAGAATTGGATCACACAAGAAAAGAGATGATGTTGACAACGAAAAAGTTGAATTACTACAACAAATTTGAAAGAAGTACTGAAAAGTTAGATGAAATTCTTAGAAAACATAGATCACTTACGGATAAGATAAGACTTGGATATGAAAAAAATTTGAAGACAACCGACACAAATAAAACAGACAGGGAAGATGAAGGAAATTCTAGAAACTATGCAAATGTATTAAGTGGAATCAACAAACAAAAGGGAGTTAAAGAACAATAGGAACATGACACCTCCAATAGGAATAGAAGACCAGCATTCAGAAGGGGTGAGATACCAAAAAGATCCTTTTCTACCAGGTATGAGAATATTTTTCTTGGTCATTGTTATGCTTGTAGAAACTTTGGACATAAATCGATTCAATGTAAAATCAATGCAAGATACAACTATATGAGAAACATAAATGATTATGGATATCCAAAGGACAATAATGTAAATAGTAGATCTAGAAATGCTCAAGGATTTGTCAACAAAAATTACAATCCATTTGATCCACTAATAAATCAGAACATTGTGTACTACAAATGTAATAATATTGGTCACAAAGAACGAGATTGCATAGATATGAAATAATATGCTCCTATCATAAAACCAACTATAGTATCAGAAAGGAAAGAGAATCCAAACAAGGAAGATTGTCGATTAACACTGCTTGCTGAAGATAAAGAAGGCGAATTGTACATAAACAATGGGTGCTCAACACACATGATTAGGGACCCAAAAAAATTCATCATCTTAAAGAAAAGAATAAGTGGAAGATTTGGAAACGACTCTATCAAAATACTTGGAAAAGGTGTAGTGATCCTTGTAAGTGAAAATGTAAAAGAAGAAAATGTCTTACTGGTTGAATATTTGAAGCATAATCTGTTAGAATTTGAAAGATTGTGCTCGTTTTACCATTGACAATACCCTTGTCACCCAACCATAGGCCGAAGCCACCCTCCAAGCACCTTTACCTTGACAAAGAAGAGAATCCTGGTAGCAATCCAATAGCCAAGAGAGGCTAATGCACCAAGCAAGAAGTAACCAATCTGGTTAGATAGTCCCACCCAAAAGCTGGCGCAGTACCTTCCCCAGGACTTGCGCACAAGACTGCAACTGCACTGCGCAAAACTGGCTCTCTGCAACTTCTGAGAAGTGTGTCAAATGAGATACTGGCGCCCTGTATTTATAGTGGTTCTGGTAGACTTACTGGGGCCGACTTCTCTTTCTGGGTACTAATTAATTCATATTAATTATATTTCTGCAGCTGACATTTTGTCTAGGGTTTCCTTCATTTCTTTGCTTCCTTCCGAAACATTCTAATCTTGTCAAAGGTCACAATAGAGGTTCATACCTCCCGAAGCTACTATAATATCAACACTCCCTCCTAGCTAGGGAGGTATGGTCTTGAGCACAAACAAACCATTCAACTAGTAGTATCACGAGCACCGTCATTATTATCCAACTAGATAATCTCCTATGACAACTGGTACAAATATCAATTGGTAGAACACAACAGTGTTTATCCACGGTAGTACACAACTACTCAAACTATGACACATAGTCACAAACAGTGGAACATATCCACCACAGTAGTATATCTCTACTGTCTTGAGATAGGCAGTCTCCATAACAATCATCTGATGACAACCTGCACAAAAAATATTGTTAAAAATAAATTGAACCATCAGGGCCAATCTTTCACTCACATCTGTGAGATCTGAAAGAATATATGCCCTCAGTATAACACATCAACAATAGGCTATCTACCCTATTCTTCTCAAACAAGGAAGAATGATTGTTTCTGATTTCTGAGTCTGGACCATTCCTCACCCTGGGCCATTCTTCCTACACTAATCAAAGTGCACCCTGGAGAGAATGTATAAACCCTAAGGAATGTCTGTCCCTGATTGCTGAGCCTGGACCATTCCCCACCATGGGCCATTCTTCCTACACTAATCAAAGTGCACCCTGGAGAGAATGTATAAACCCTAAGGAATGACTGTCCGAACCATTTCCTTTGTTAACCACAGGAGGAAAAGGTTGTCTTGTATCAACCTCCAAAACAAACCATTCCTCATGTTAACCACAATGAGAAATAACTGTCCGGCGAGGCGGACCAGTCTTCTTGAGTAACCCTCAAGAAGAGAGACTGCCCTAGACCACTCCCCATGTTAACCACAATGGGAAGTCATTGTCTATGATACATCAACAATCTGGACCATTTCCCATGTTAACCACAATGGGAAATTGCTGTCCGTCAGAAATCTCAATCCACTTTCCGAACAGGAAAGAATCTGTCCAAGCTGGACTATTTTTCAATCACAAAGATAAATGTTTCAATAATATTTTTAGTGCTCCCTCCTAACCTGGAGAGTCTTCCCTTTCAGNCAATCCACTTTCCGAACAGGAAAGAATCTGCCCAACTGGGCTATTTTTCAATCTCGAAAATAAATGTCTTCAATAATATTTTCAGTGCTCCCTCCCAACCTGGAGAGTCATTTCTTCCCTCTCAGCTAAGGGAGTTATTTCCACGATCCCCATCTTCTCTCAGAAATATGCAAACTTTATTTTGGATAGAGGTTTTGTCAGGATGTCTGCTGTCTGCTCATCTGTGGGGATATACTCGAGCTTTACCTCTCCTTCCTAGACTTTATCTCGAATAAAGTAGTATTTGATCTCAATGTGTTTCGACCTTTCATGAAACACATGATGTTCTGATAATCTTATACAACTCTGATTATCACAATATATTATGGTCAATTCTGGAATCTGATCAAATAAATCGGAGATTAACTTCCTTAACCATATAGTTTCTGTGCATGCTTCACATGCTTCCATATACTCTGCTTCTGCTGTGTTGAGTGAGATAGACTTCTGTTTCCTGCTGCCCCAAGATATCATAGCAGAGCCCAAGCTGAAACACATGCCTGAAGTGATCTTTCTGTCTTCTGCACTTCCTGCCCAATCTGAGTCTGTGAATCCATGAAGCTGTATATTGCTGGATGCGGTATATTTCAAACCATAGTTTATTGTTCCACGAATATATCTTAATACATGATTTGCAACTATCCAATGCTCATGTCTCGGTTCCACTTGGAACTGGCTTAGTGTGTTCACGACAAAGCAAATGTCTGGTTGAGTATTTACCAAATACATCAATGACCCAATTAATTGTCGATATAGAGATGGATCTACTGGATCAGAATCTGGATCCTTTAATTTTCTTATATCTGCATTCATAGGAGTGTCCATGGACTTACAATCCATCATTCCAAATTTCTAAAGGATATTTATTGCGTACTTTCCTTGTCCAAGGAATACCTCACTGCTTCTGCCATACTTCTAGTCCTAAGTAATAATGCATGAGACCTAGATGTTACATATCCAATTCATAAGCTAATTCCTTTGTGCAATGGATGATGAGAGACTCTTCATCTGTTATTAATAGATCGTCAACATATAGTAGTAGGATTACAGGTGCATTGTCCACTACTTTATAATAAAGGTTTGGATCTGCATGACTCTTGGAGAAACCAAGTCTCGTTAGATAGCTGTCCATTCTGGCATACCAAGACCTTGGAGCTTGCTTGAGTCCATATAGATCTTTCTTTAATCTACAAACGTGAGTGTATCTGGAATGTACCTCAAAACCTTGAGGTTGTTCAATATATACTTCTTCTTCAATAGCTCCATTGAGAAAAGTTGTTTTTACATCCATCTGATTTAAGTTCCATCCCATGGAAGCGGCAAGAGATATGATAGCTCTGATGGAAGTATATCTAGCCACCGGAGCAAATGTTTAGTCATAATATTTTCCCTCCTTTTGGGAGAACCCTCTAGCTACGAATATTGCCTTGTATTTATCCACGCTTCCGTCTGCTGCATGTTTGATCTTGTACACCCATTTTGAAGTTACCACCGATTTTTATTTAGGTCTTGGTATGATTTCCCACACCTCATTTTTCATAATGGATTGATGCTCTTCTTTCATAGCTTCTTTCCATTGTCCCTTTTGAATTGCTTCTTCAAATGTGGTAGGCTCTTCATTTAGAAGCTTCGTCATGTATGCTGCATAACTCGAGAATCTTTTAGGTCTTTTACTCTTTCTGAATGTTCCTTCTAGAACCTTGAGTCTTTTTGCATCTTGTAAGGTAGCTTCAAGCCAAGATGGTCTTTTCTTGGTCTTAGGTACGATATCTGAATCAATGTTTTCACATGGCTCCATAGGATGATCATGTAGTTCATTTTTGTCATTTTCATTTTCTGTGCTTTCTTCGTTAAGTTCTTCAATATCTTCTTCTTCTATGGATTTCTTGAAGGCCATCTTCTCATTGAATGTTACGTCTCTGCTGACTTCGATCTTGTGTTGTTCTGGAATATATATTCTATAAGCTTTGGATGAATCACTGTATCCCACGAATATCCATTTCTTTACTGAAGGTTCTAGTTTATTCCTCTCGTCCTTGGGAATGTGAGAGTAAACAGGACATCCAAATATTCTTAGATTTTCCACAATAGGTTTCTTACTTGAGAAAGCTTCTTCTGGTGTCATGTCCTTCAATATACGATGAGGAATTCTATTCTGCACATATATTGTTGTCATTGCTGCTTCTCCCCATAAGAACATGGATAGACCTTGATCATTTAGTAAGGCTTTTACGGTTTCTTCAATGGATCTATTCTTTCTTTCTACTACACCATTTTGTTGAGGATTATGAGGAATAGTCAGCTCCCTCCTCATCCCTGCCGATTTGCAGAGTGCAACAAATTCCTTTGATGTGTATTCTCCACCATTATAGGTCCTTAGCATCTTGATCTTCTTATTAGTGAGGTTTTCTATTTCTGCTTTGAATTCTTGAAACTTGTTGAATACTTCATCTTTTGTTTTTAGTAGATATAGCCAAGTCTTTCTTGAATAGTCATCTATGAAGATTAAGTAGTAGGAAGATCCTCGTAGATATTTTACTGGCATCAGACCGCAAACATCTGAGTGTATCAGATCTAGAATCTCCTTAGATCTGTTGTTGCTGCTTGGGAATGATTTCTTGATATTCTTCCCAAGAGCACATCCTTTGTAGATTCCTTCATGTGTAGACTGCAACTCTGGTATTCCTTCAACCATCCTTTTGAGAAAGGGTAATGATTGATAGTTAATGTGAGCGTACCTTCTGTGCCAAATCTCATTGGGGTTGAGTTCATTGTGTACAAGAGCTTCTTCATTTTGTTCTAGTAGTCTATATAGATTTCCTTCACAACTTCCAATAACCCTAGCATTCTCTATGATGGAGTCTTTATGCCATGATAACACCTTTCCATGCACAAAAGCTATTATGTTTCCCTTGTCTTCTAGGCAAGATATCGATACAAGATTATTTTCTAAACCAGGTACATATAAAACATTTCTTAAGTGAACATAGTTACTTGTTTTCATTTTGATGGAGGCTTGTCCAAATCCTTCCACAGGGTAAGTGGTTTTGTCTCCAAGCTCTACCTTGTACGAGGTCTTCTTCTCATTTATATTTGAGAGTCTGGTTTGATATCCCGTCATGTCCCTAGAAGCTCCACTATCGATTATCCACATGCCATCTTCAATCGTTCCCGTAAGTGCTGAGTAGTGTAAAAGACTGATCGTTTCACTCATGTCTTTGGTTGACTGGTAACTAGTCATGCCTTGATCCAAAACTTCAACTTCGTCGTTTCTGTCTTCTGAGAGAGCTAAAATGTGCGCTGAGTTAGGGTGCATCTAAATATCTTCTTTTTGAGCGAGATGCTCCATCACAAGGTGTCGGATCTGAGATTAGGGTTTCTACAACTGCTTCTGCTAGTAACCCTAGTGACAATGTCTTTGGAAGCTTCTCCTGCTAGTAACCTTAGCGATAGTTGCTTAGCGAGCTCAATATCCTAGCAGCTATGCTTCCTTCCAGCGTTTAGAATGAATGAAGGAGGTGTGGGCCCATAACCTGTTAGAATATGAAATATTGTGCTCATTTTACCATTGACAATACCCTTGTCACCCAACCATAGGCTGAAGCCACCCTCTGAGCACCTTGACCTTGAAAAAGAAGAGAATCCTGGTAGCAATCCAATAGCCAAGAGAGGCTAATGCACCAAGAAAGAAGTAACCAAGCTGATCAGACAGTCCCACCCAAAAGCTGGCGCAGTACCTTCCCCAGGACTTGCGCACAAGACTGCAACTACACTGCACAAAACTGGCTCTCTGCAACTGCTGAGAAGTGTGTCAAATGAGAGACTGGCGCCCTGTATTTATAGTGGTTCTGGCAGACTTACTGGGGCCGACTTCTCTTTCTGGGTACTAATTAATTCATATTAATTATATTTCTGCAGCCGACATTTTGTCTAGGGTTTCCTTTATTTCTTTGCTTCCTTCCGAAACATTCTAATCTTGTCAAAGGTCACAATAGAGGTTCATACCTCCTGAAGCTACCATAATATCAACATAATCTCCTTAGGGTCAGTGAAATATGTGATCATGGATATGATATTAATTTTGATTCCCGAAGATGTGAAATCAGAGAAGAAGACTTAGGAATATTGGTTGCAACAAGAAGAAGAAGACCATATAACATATACATCATAGACAAAGAGGAGAGAAAGAGAATTGCAGTCACATATAAGAGCTCCAAGCACTATAACAAGGAATGAAAGGGTAGGAAGGGATAACAGGATGGTGAAATACTATTGAGTTCCATGAGTTCAGGGGGATCAACCCCAAAGAGAAGAGTTACCCTTTGCCATTGATGTCAAAGGGGGAAAGAAATATGAGGAGCATGATGACATGGGAGTATGAGTGTTTCCATCAATGGAAAAGGGGGAGATTGTTGAATGGTGTTGTCATTGATGTGTCAAAGTCATTAATTAGCATGAAGACGCCTATGGGTTTACTTGAAGGAGTCTCCAAAGTGAATCCCTTATGGTGTAGCTTTAAGCATGGCCTTCACTAGAAGACGCTTTGAAGAATCCCACAAGAATATCCAGAGGAGTGGTCAAGAAGACTCACAGTTGTTTGAATAAAAAGAGTATGAAGGAAATTTCAAATGCATGCAAAACTTCCATGGATTGATAGTCCTAATCAAGCTTTTTCCAATGGTATGTGTCACACCATGTGGTTCCTCATGGTTGAGGAGATATGCCCTCTTAAAAATGATTGTATGAATTTTCCCCCAAAAGTGTTGCAAACGAGAAGTTATAGGTTGGTCCTAAAGTAAAGTAAAGGAAGCACTTGGAAGAGTATAAATACACATTAAGAACATCTCATTTTCATCATTCAATCTTGTGATCTCTTACCACAAGTTGGGTAGCGAAAGTACAAGGATCTCTTGATGGAAAAGTTGAGGAAGGCTTGATAACCTAAGATCTCGTGCATTAGGGTTTCTACATAATTAGGGTTTCCACATGATTAAAGGTATGTATTTTTCATATGATTTGAGGTTTATAACTTGGATATTTTAGCACATGATTTGAGGTGTATCCTTCTACTGGTTGTGGAGCTTGGTTATCTTCTTGATTCAGAGGTCTTGTTTCAACTGTGTTTGGATTCCATTTCTTGACGGGAGGGTGTGGAGGGGATTTCCCCCACACATCTCTCGCCAAGGGGATCCATGGGAAGAAGAGAATCATGAGCTTGAAAAGACAATTGAGAGCTTGAATAAGTAGTTAGATAAATCCAAGAAGACTGAATATTATGAGAAATTGAAAGAAGAATTGGATCACACAAGAAAAGAGTTGATGTTGACAACAAAAAAGTTGAATTACTACAAGAAATTTAAAAGCAGTACTGAAAAGTTATATGAAATTCTTAGCAAATAGAGATCACCTATTGATAAGACATGAATTGGATATGACAACAATTTGAATACAACCGAAACATAGACAATAGACATTGAAGATGAAGGAAATTCTAGAAACTATGCATATGTCCTAAGAAGTGGAATTAGCAAAAAAAGGGAGTTTAAGAACAATGGGAACATGACACCTCCAACTAGAACAAAAGATCCAAATTCAAAAGGAGTGAGATACAAAGAAGGTCCTTTTCTACCATGTATGAGAATATTTTTCTTGGTCATTGTTATGATTGAAAAAACTTTGGACACAAATCAATTCAATGTAAAATCAATGCAAGAAACAACTATATGAGAAACATAAATGATTATGGATATCCAAAGGAAAATCATGTAAATAGTAGATCTGAAAATGCTGATGGATTTTTCAACAAAAATTACAATCCATTTGATCCACCGATGGGTCAAAACATTGTATGCTACACATGTAATAATCATGGTCACAAAGCACTTGCATAAATATGAAAGAAGATACTCCTATCATAAAACCAACTACAATATGGGAAAGGAAAGAGAATACAAATAAGGAATATTGTCGACTAACATTGCTTGCTGAAGATAAAGAATACAAATGGTACATACATAGTGGGTGCTCAACACACATGATTGGGGGCCAAAACAAATTCATCAACTTAAAGAAAATAAAAAGTGGCAGTGTTGCATTCGGAAACGAATCCTTTGTCAAAATACTTGGAAAATGTGTAGTGAGAATTGGAAGTAAAAATGTAAAAGAAAAAAATGTCTTATTGGTTGAAGATTTGAAGCATAATCTCCTTAGTGTCAATAAAATATGTGATCAAGGATACAATCTTAATTTTGATTCCTAAAGATGTGAAATCATATAAGAAGACCCGGGAAGATTGGTTGTAATAGAAAAAAGAAGACGAAATAATATATACATCCTAGGCAAAGAGGAGAGAAAGATGATTTATGTCACATAAAAGAGCTCCAAGGACTATAACAAGGAACGAAAGGATAAGAAGACAGAAAAGGACAGTGAAATACTATTGAGCGCCATGAGTTCAGGGGGAGTAGCCCCAAAGATAAGAGTTACCATTTTCCATTGATTTCAAATGGGGAAAGAAAGATCATGAACATAATGACATGGGGAGTATGAGTGTTTCCATCAATGACAAAGGGGGAGATTATTGAATGGTGTTTTCATTGATGTCAAAGTCAATCATTAACATAAAGAAGCCTATGGTTTTACTTGAAGGAGTCTCCAAAGTGCTCCCCTTATGGCGTAGATTTAAGCATGGCACTCATGAGAAGACGCTTTGAAGAAGCCCACAAGAATCCATAGAGGAGTGGTCAATAAGCCAAGTATTTGTTTGAATAAAATGAGTATGAAGGAAATTGCAAATGCATGCAAATATTCTATGGGTTGATAGTCCTCTTCAAGCCATTTCCAACTGTAGGTGGCACACCACGTGGTTACTCACAGTTGAGGAGATATGCTCTCTTAAAGATGACCGTGTGAATTTACCCCTGGATTTTCCCCCAAAAGTTTTGCAAACAAGAAGTTATAGGTTGTCCCTAAAGTCAAGTAGAGGAAGCGTTTGGAATGATATAAATACATGTCATAAAAAACCTCTCATTTTAATCATTCAAGCTTGTGATCTCTTAGCACAAGTTGGCTAGTGAAAGTACAAGGAGCTCTTGATGGCGATGTTGAGGAAGGCTTGATGGCGGAGTTGAGGAAGGATTTGAGTGTTATGGGTGCGCTATAGTATGGAAGCTGTTTCTCTCTTGATGGAGAAGTTGAGGAAGGCTTGATGACCGAAGATCTCGTGCATTAGGGTTTAAACATGATTAAAGGTATGTCTTTTTCATATGATTTGAGGTTCATATTTTGGATATTTTGGCACATGATTTGAGGCGTATCCTTGTGTTGGTTGTGGAGCTTGATTACCCCCCCGATTCATAGGTCTTATTTCAACTGTGTT